>WYDI02023021.1:0-54006 GCA_009867235.2 Psittacus erithacus
TAAACATTCTAAGCAGTAGCTACAAACATCGGTATTATCAGTACTGTTCCCAGACCGAAAGTCAGAAACACAGCACTACATCAGCCACTAAGAAGGAGAAAAAATTACTGCTGCTGCTGAACCCAGGACACCTACTTTTGCTTTTATTGAAGAGCCCCCTTGCAGCTATCTGATGCATATTATTCAATGACCTCTCTCCATCTCATTATGCAATGTTGTCTTATCCACAGTCTCTAGATTCAATATAACATAAGTATTGCTGTGATGATGCCTGAACTTATTTGGTGGAAAATAAGTTATTTTCAATAGAAACCAATATATGAAAAATGAAGCCTTTGTCAGATATTAAACAAATACTCTTAAAAACTTCAGCTACAGTAAATTACCATAATTCCATTGTCTTCCATTTACTGATGTACCCTTCAGTAACTGCTTATTGCTTTCTACTTTGGACGTAAATATGTTATGATGATTTGCTTGAGCCAATAGCCTATGAATAGCTTCTCTGTGACGGGGAGAATTAACTGGATAGATAGCCACTGCCCCTGTACCCTTACAGTGAGCAAAGCCCTTCTGATTTGCAAATGTCATCTTGAATAACATCAGCCATGCTAGGTTTATGTGAGTGGGGTGACACGCATCACTCTAAGGGAATGAAAGGGAACATCAGCAGGCAGCCTAAATGGCAGTGTATTTACTTCAGCACTATTAATTTATTCACACCAGCTGAGGATCTGGCTCTTGAAGCTCCCTTTCAGTCCAAGAAAGCAAAGTGTTTCATCACAGAGCAACAAATTGCTCACAGTCGGTGTCATTCAAGAGGCAGTTTTCAAAAACAGAAGTATTTTGGAGATACTGGGAAAAAAAGAGAAGACAATGGTTTCATATCCAGTTCCCTGAAGTACTCTCTTCCCAGAATCAGGTGAATCACCAAAGTGTTGTAAGATTTACTGTCAGTTCATAAATTACTGAAGAAGCAAAAACCTGCATTGCTGCAGGTGATTATGCTTGAAAATTAATAACTCTTCTGTTAACATTTATATTGTGTGATAAAAATTGTAGACAGTGGTTTGTGCATATGAGGTTTTCTTGTTTTCATAATTCAAGAAACTCCCTTTCTCAAGCAGGCAAGCTACCCACTCAAGTAAATATATAAATCCAAAAGAGGCAGACCTGTTAAGATGGATGTAGTTCAACAGTGCAGAAAATATGCTTTGTTACAGAAAAACAATTCTCTAGCAAGGTATATGAACAAGTAAAGTAATGATACTGGATTTTCACATATTTCTTTATCAGGAATTGATTTAATTTACAAGCTAAGGCCCGAAAATGCTTACAGAAGTAACATTGTTCAATTATGTACTGTTCAAATTATGCCGTTCATTATTTTTCAACATGAGTGAATTTCTTTTGCCTCATTTTCTGTGCCGTCTAAAGCATCATGGGCCTAACTTGTACTACACAGAAGACTTTGATACAGATTAGATTTTTGAAAGATGGCACTGAACAGGAGGTGACTACTCAGAATCGTTGCCTAAGAGCAGTTTTTTGCTCAAAGAGCAGCGGTGTATAAGTAACAGCCTATCTCTATACTACTCCTGCATACCATGTACATGTGGAAGAGGAAAATATGGAGAACAGGAAAGAAGTCTGGCTGTGGTAAGTCCATATTTCAGCAATCTTCTACTTTTGCAGCTGGCCAGCACAATAGCAGTCAGCAAAGAGCTGTGGTATGTGTGGCTGTGGGCTGCACCAGGAAGCATTCTGGGAAGCAGAAATGCAGAAAGCCAATGAGGCAGATGGCCAGGGCTTGTAATATTCTGCAGTGGACCAGTGTTCAGTGAACTTGCCTTTGCCTGTATCTGCTCACCTTCTAGGACAAATCCTGCATACAAGAATTTGCACTTGATTTCTATTCAGTTTCTTTGAAAAAAAGTCCCATCTCCCCTATTTTGTTTAAGAAATTAGAAAAAAAGGAATGGTATAAAGGACATTGGAAAACCTCAAAGACAAAGGCAGAAACCTCATATAACCAACTGAAAGTGAGAGGGGGCAGCATGTTAAGATCATCATCTATTTACTTAGAGAACTTGGTTGTGAATCCTTCTTGCCACAGATCTCCCTTCTAGTCCTGACAAAAGCTTCTCTGCAGCCAGGAGAAATTCTAACCCATAATGAAGATGACAGAGCTTAAAATATGCACCTGTTTGGGCTAATCATACTTAACCTTTTCTAAGGCAAATTGACACTCAGCTTAGCAAACTCTTTTTCTGAATCACTATCTCTCAAACATGGGGCTTGGGGCAATGAAAAGGGGAGTAAAATTTTCCCTCAGATGGGGAGTCTAGCAATTGGTCTGTATTAGAAACAGAGCAAGCTGCAGCTTTTCTGTGCAACTGTTTCTCCAGCACTTTCCTACCCTTGTCACGCCCAGCTATAGAAAGGAGTAGTCCAGTGTTCATGTCCATGTTCCTGGGCTCCTGAGCTTGACCCGTCTTCTCCACCACACCACATGCCATCTTCAGCAAGTGATTTTGTTCAACAAATTTTCCCGTGATCTTCTTTCATATAACTCCAGGCAAACTTATATTATGCTAGCCTGCAGGAAAGCAGTTTCTGAAGAGCAGAATGGAAGCTGTTCCTACTTGAGGAGGCAGGTTGGAGCTTCAGAGCCTCCCCTGGTTAAGCATATGTCGGAGTTTGCTTGTGTGTGGTAGTGGAGATTCAAACAGCAGACTTAAAAGAAGGGGAGCAAACAGAAGCTGGGGAAATAGACATTATTGGACTGGCTGTAGGAAATAGAGACTGGCTAGTTGTTTTTTCAGAAGTTTATTTTAGACCCAGATTCTGCACCTTACCTTGAGCAAAAATTTTATGTATTGTCATTATCGTTATGTTCTCTTCTCTGCACTGGAATCACCAGTCTGGATACACTTTCAAAAGCCATCTGTAGACTGTATAAATGGTCAACAGGCTTTCTGCATGGCCAAGATTTGTTCTTTATCAGGTGTAAAGAATGGACATAAGTGATTAAAGAGCATTCACTTGTCCCTGGAGTGAAAATAATACACCACTGCATGTGCATAATCCATACATTCACACTTTAAAGTACCAGCAAAAACATGGAAGATGAAAACTTTCCATGTCCCTTGTTGCCATATGTTCAAAGGATAAAAATCTAGACAGAATCAATCATCTGCTATGCAACCCAAGTATTAATTGGACTAAGACTAATTAGTTGCCTTCCTTTGATGAGAAATGAGATATCCTCCTCCTCTCTTTTTTAAAGTGAAAGATTTACTCCTCAATTTTAATGGCATTTTAAACATTTCTTTCTCTTTTAATCTGTGGTACTAATTTAATACAGATACCTCTGCAGCAGAAAAGCTCTCTGCAAAACTGATTCTGATACATAGGGTGGAGTAAGATCATTTTTTAATAAATCGTAGGAGTCAACAGTAAGCCGAATATGATGCTCTGCTGCTAAGCTCAATTAATAAACTTGCACTGTGGATTTAAAATGTCAACAGCTGCTGTAAGCTCTGATAAATTATACTATAATTAGTATCTTTGACTATAAAGTCTCCATTTCAATCTCTTTTAAAAGCAAACTAACTAATATATGTTTGACCCAATAAAGCCACCCTGACCACCACGCAGTAATGAATGTACGTATCATGAATAGTCTCAATGGCTTAAAACAGCTGTGGTGTATGCAAAATATATATTAATGGCAAAGAGACTTTCTAGAAACAATTTTAAAAGTTCTGCTGAATGTAAGAAATAGATTCTGCTCTTTCCAGTATCTGAGATTTGCTGTTTTCACTGTCCATGGTGTTGGCAAGATTAGTATAGCCAACATGTGTTGAAAGTATAAAACACTCGTTATGGAAGTATTCTTCTTTGATAGAAGTTGATTTAAATGAGAAAGCTGAACCAACTGAAAACTTCTCTATCAGGGCAATAAGTATTACAGCAGTTGTTCCTCAGATCTTGCTGGATTTGGGAGGTTCTGTTCTAACACAGAAGTGTGTTGGTACACCTATTTTATCAGTTAATGGTATGACAAATTCAAGATAAAATGCTTACTGAAAGCTTCATGGACCACCTCAAGTCTCCTGAGGCTTATGCAGAACAATTCTGATCTTTCATAACTTGATTCAGTAAACTGCACCAGTTCCATGGATTTCTACCACACTATGATTTAACTTGGGAATGAAGCATGATTATTTTAGGTAACAATGTGATAGATGATAGAATTTGATCAGCAAAGATTTACCAGGATCCAAATATATCCTCAGGACCTTAGCCTGAATGCTGATTTTCTATTGAGGAATTCACTTACGCTTAATAGTACATTCAAAGGTCATGAACACTGTGGGGAAAAGATTTCCTTACATATCTTTATATTTACAAGCCACAAAAAAAATAGCTTTTCTCAATCTGTTTTTTTTTTAGTACTACAAGTTTAGATTTCATATGAAAATAAGATTTTCCTTATGCATGATTTTATTTAATTGAAAATTATTATAACGTTACATATGGGATGAAAATATTGCACAATAAAAAAGATTTTTGAAATAAAAAATTCTTGATGGCGTACAATTGGACCCTTGTGCATATAATGTTATTAAAGATTTAAAATTATGATTCTTTGCATGGCAGTTTTGTCCATAATATCCATACTGTAATTTTTGAAATACTCTACCTAGTGTATACTACTACTTACGGAAATATTGCCGTCTCTTTGTCGTTAATAAATATTTTGCATATACCACTTTCTCAGGTAGTGTGATTTCAATGGAAGCGTATGAGTCTCTCTTAGCTCTGGATCTGGGTCTAGATTATTTTCACAAGGTCTAAGTATCAGCTAATTCATAATCAGTGATCTAGTTGCTGCTGAGTCACCCTAAAATATTTGTTAAGTTTTTGCAATACACTAACATAGTAAAAGTCTGAGTTATTTCACAGTTGAAATTAATTTAAAAGTCTCTGTATGCAGCAACATGATGAAACATAAATGAAATAAAGATAAAACTGGGCAGTGGGATTGCTTTAATTCTGCTTTTGTTAACAGCTTTGGCTGTATTTCTTCCCACAATTTTTTGTTTCCTGTTTCTCTTCTCCAAAGATGATAAAACGTACCTTGTACATTCTTCAGAAAACTTGCAATTGACTCCTGACTTACAGACTGGGTAGCCAGGCCAATGTTTGGGCATGTGGCATCACATGACAGAGAGGGTCCATAAATCTTCTGTCTACTGGACCAAAAGTCTAGAGTAAGGAGTAAGTAATGATTTGCCCTGGTAGTATTTTGCAGATAGAAAGTAACACCGTACTGAGACTGCAAGAAATAAGTCTCCTGCTAGCCACCTTGATCATCTCCTATAATAGGTTCCATCCTTTCTCTTCCTCTGAGTGACCCAAATCCCCTACCAGCGTTCTTCATTATGTGTCTTTACTCCTTTCTAACCCACTGTGTACTGCTGAAAGTGACAGGAAAACCTTCTTTTCCCGAAAAAAAATGCGTGGTGCTCCAGTAAAGTGACTTGCTTAGGAAGTGTTGAAATATTACTCCCTTAAATGACTACTAGATGACAAGGATCCAGATTGTGGCCCATACTGAATCCTGCTCGTCTCTGCTGAAAGTCCAGCTAAGGCACAACTTGCTGAAAGGCCAGACAAAGCTAGATTTATAGCTTAATTTACATTCAATCATTTTAAGAAAGGACAAATAAATTCTCATAAGTATCAGATGGTCTCAGAGCTCATCAAGTGCTTTTTAAACGTTAGCTGGGAGACTAACTAAACTAAACCAGAGGGCTGTGGTCAAGCAGACAAGATTCAGAGAAAATGTTACACCTGAGTGGGCCTGCTAATGCAGGAGAAGCTTAAAGCATAAGAGATGAAAAGAAACACAGTTTGAAAAAGCTGTGATTGGTAACAGAAGTCAAGCAACTTCAATTAGACTTGCCCTCAAGGAGATGTCTGAAGCTGCAACATGGGTACAAATTGCATTGCATTGAGAAAATAGAGAAACTATCTCCTTCAGAGCCACAAAATCTACTTTGAACAGACAATAGGCCTACTAGCATATCAAGTGGAACAAATTAAAACTGTCAGCATCACAGGAATTGTTTTAAATTAGTAACTTAGCATGATCCTAAAGCAGAATAGAAATTAGATGATCTGATAATGTTCAGAAATGTGAAGGCAGATATCGACAGCTTGCCCTAGCAAATGGCAGAGTTATAACATACAGAGCCTTCCTATGAAATGTTGGCTCACCCACCCAAAATACAGCTTTAGAAACTTCTATAGGTTATGCAATAATCTCTGATAAAATAATCATCCAGGGAAAAAAAATCATTAGCAGTGAGTAATCATCATATGAGCGATTTATCACTAGTGTTCTAAATAATTGGTCATGGTGACTGTGAAAACTTTACCTAATATTTTAAAAATGTCATGGAATCAATATATAATCTCCACTGTATTGTGATAACATAATCGATAAGAGAGTAGTAGCAGCATTCACCACTATTTTCGTCCAAGTGCTGTTGTTTGGTTTTTAAAAAAATATGTTAAATTCAACAAAACTAAGCACCTATTCCTGGCATATTTTTTCAAATTCAATTGACAAATTCATAAATTTGATGAATAGATTAGAAAACTCTTACTCTCAAAATATTCCCCATATGCACAGCAACCAGTCATAATCAACAAAGTATAAGAGCCCACAAGAATTTAGGAATCAAAATGTTAAGCAGTGTGGCATCTAAACTTTAGGCACCATGATGCAGGACAGCTAGACTCGCAAAAACTAGCATACCAAGCAAAAGCAGCCAAAAGGGAAGCCCTGAAGAGAGGGTTTGCTTTGAGTTAGTTCCCAGCACTCTGCCCTCATAACAAAACAAACAAAAAAAACCCCAAAAAACAACCAGAAAAAGAGAGCAGGAATTACAGCTTTCTTTCAAGGTACTGTTTTCTGTAGTAGGAAGTGTCTAAGTGTCATCTCTCTGCAAATACTAGCTCAGGACAGGAAAGGAAAAGGCAGACTTGAACATATGCAAGCTTACCCCAGCAGTCCCCTGGCTTCATCATGACTAAGATTCTACCAGGTAACTTGAATGTTCTATACAAGGCATTTAGCAAATGTAAATGGTTAGCAATAGACGGAAGTTGGGTGAGGTTTTTATGATCATGGTTTTGGTGTTACCATTCAGTCTAAATCCCCATCAGACACTATGGCCTTTTTCTAATCTTTGAATGAACAGCTTTAGGGTGGCCTACAAAAGCTACCTCATTCAAAGTAAAGGAAAACAAAGCATGAGGCTGCAGCTCACTTAATGCTGGCCAGATAAATGTAATAATGTGGTATTATGCTGAACTGATATGCTTGACTGGTTGCTTACTGACTGCCACACAACCTGCTGGAACTGCAGTCTGTGACCTTTCAAGGGTGAAAGTTGCTCCACAGTGCTGACATTTACTCAGGCTTTGGGAGTTTCTGTCTCCTAATGCAGTGACTGCTTTATGAGAGTTCCTGGCATATTTCACAGGAAAAAAGAAAATGAGAGGAGGGCAATGCAAAAAGGATTTCTGCAAGCTAAGTTATGAGGATAAGAAAGGAGAATGTAAGAAATCTGGACATACAGGCTGACTATTATCCCCAGCTAGTGGCAGCTCACCAAAACCCCATTAATTTCACAACTGTGGCTTAAACTGCATGGATTTTATTGCACAGATGGACAGTGGCTGTTACCCACTAGGTCTGTCCTAGTTTCACATGATTCAATTGCTACCTCTGCACTTCTGTTTGTTGGTGTCCCTGGCTGCAGATCTTTCTACCTGTTCTTCCACTACATTAATTTGTATTAGTTTGGCTATAACAATTGTCCGCAGATGATAAAACATGAAGATCTTGGAATATAGTTAGAAAACTGCAAAATATACATGGTCTGACCAAAAGGCCCTGCAGTATAACAGATAATACTTATCACTAAAAAGCAGGCAGATGAACAGACAGGCAGCTTTCACATGCACTAATATCACACTGTGAAAACTGTAGAGAGGATGCTGTTGCACTGACAAATAATTTTGTCAATAGCATTATTGCTTTTCAGTTACCATTTTTCACCCAGATGAACAATTTTTTGACACCATTAAAAGCTTTTTTTTGGATCTAGGCTTTGTAATTAAAGCAAAATTAATGTCCATGCTATTACAATAAAATAGAATGTAAATCAGAAACAAAAGCAAAACAAGGCAGAGTATATTGCCTTAGCTTGTCCCTTAAGCTCAAGATGACTTACAGCTTTTTACTGAATTGAAAGGACCAGCCAGCAGCAATAGAAAGATATTTCAGGGTGGGATAATTTCCTAGTGGTGCAGAAAAAAATGTAATAGTTCCCATGTTACCTTCAGTCCTACAGCCAGAGTAAGGAAGGAAAGGAAAAAAAAGCCTGGCAGGGACTCAGTATGGCACTAGCATTACATGGCTGCCACCACAGCTTTCAGGATCACTCACATCAGCAATTAGAATATTGTAACTCATGCCACCAGTCTGGTCTGATACACAGCTGGCCCAGGGTCATGGTAAAGGCATCCAGAGAAATTTACAGCATCTGTGCACCTCCCCCAAGTTACACTCTGTGCCCCACAGATGGACTGAAGAATTTGGATCATTAACTTTAGAGTCATTTAACTTATGCTTGCATTATGACTGCTGCCTGATGGCATCCTACTCTTCTATCTGTTCCTAGCTTGCCATGACAAACTAAAAACCTTGATGCAATGAGAAGTTAGTAAATCACGAGTTCATGAGAATTTAGCTCTGCCTCTAATATCTTATCAGATTTTCATGGCCACTTGATTGTGGAAACTGTTACGACTTCTGCACGCCGCCTTATTAATATTTATAGGATTTAGCACTCTGCAAAAATGCTGCTGTTCTCTGATTCATGAACACTGCAGCACTACACATGGCCAAATATTCATTAACCCATATTTAGGAACCTATGTAGGTGACCGGCTTTTCATCATTATTGGGAAACTTTAACACATATTTTTGGCATCATATTCTGATAAGAAACCTGCCTGTTAAGCTAAAAGAATGTTTGTTTCATGAAGTTTGAAATAATTATTTTAGATTTCGGTAAAGTTTGGGGTTTTTTACCTGTGAATGTGAGTTGAACTGGTTTATTAATGCATTTTTTTAAAGAGCACATCCAGAACTAGGTATCTCCTAGACATTAGTTTTCCTCTCTAAACAGTAAATACTGAAGATCTGTCTTAATGTGAATGTGAGCTCAATTCACCTAATCTTCATTTTTATAAAGTGGCTTCTAGAATTTAGTTATGTTTTTTTTATTCAAAAGCAATAAGGAAGAAGAGCTTGTATTATTCTTATCAGAAGAAGAGATATTATACGACAATTACGTTAATAAGCATAGAAAAGTTTACTTTAGAGTAGCACAAGCAACAAGGCTCCCACAATGCACATATCATTGGGTAAAGAAGCTGAATTTTGAGTTTATGGCTGAAGATAACATTTCTGTTATGAAACTTGTACACTGAACTATGTATGTTGCAGTAAGAAGACTGTTATGTGAATATGATCAAGGGGCTTCTTGCACAGATGATAAGCACATTGCTGTGCCTGGAAATCAAACTCCTGCATGAAGGAAAGCTTTGGGTTTGCTTTTAAGCAGGTTCTTCTCTGATGAATCTTGGTCATCACACCTTTTCAATTACAGGGGAAGGCAAAATTCATATCACTGTGTTCATACATTATTAACTATCAGCCAAATGCCTTCAGATTTATAATAAAATTATGACCTCGGGGTGCTCAGTACACGTCCAGTGGGGCTTCAGGTGGCCAATCAATAAAAATGATCCAGCGTACAGCTGCTTTCAGCAGTGCTCTTGCTGCAGGCTGTTCAGCAGCAACCAAGGAGTAGGGGTTAAGTTTAATAAATCAATTTGCTGCTTTCATGTCATGAGGGAAGGATCACTGGGGAAAATGAAGAAGCAAGTAGCAGTTGTAGCAAAGACAGTTCATGTGGCCTGAGAAGCTTTCCCCACCCCATGCTACCTCCAAGGAAAGAAGCTCCGTAGCAGATAGTTCTCCAACTTGCTTTAGCAGCAGCAACCCACTTCTGGGTGATTTTGTTAGGATACAGCTGGGGAGGCCACCCTTATAATGTGGTTAGAGTAGACAGAATAAAACTAGTTCTCTTCAGAAGTCTTAAATGCATTTGACTGTTTTTTAATTAGAGGGTAAATTCTTCTATTATTTGCTGCCTTCTCACTTTTCTAACCTTTTCTAGTTCATGTTCTTAAGCTTTTCTGCAACACCAACAGACTAAAAATATATTCTTATGTTTTAAATTAAAACTGACATACATCAAGCTAGGACTTTGGGTCTAAATTATGAGATGATGCAGTAGAAATTGCAGCCATTGACAACATGACGTCTCATTGATGAATCTAGAACTTTTAGTACAATTTGTAGCACTATTCAGCTGTGATTTTTAGCAGAAATTTGGATGTTATTGTAATAAAAATAATGAACACTTATATTTTTAATATGATTGTTGGACAGCTTTTATCGTCTGTCCTGTATCACAAACACCATTTGAAAGATAAACTATCTTAGTACTGAGATGCAAAATCATTGAATGAGATGCACTACTGTAAACTGTCTCTTACTCTTATCAGCCTTTTTCATTATCAAGGGAGTACAATACCAAATTAGTTCATTTCTTGACTCGTAAGAGAATACGAAGAGCTCACAAATTAAGATTTTCCTGCAAGAATGTTTTAGTACCAGGATTAAATACTGAATGAGCAGTTGATTGGTAAGCAGAATTAGCATGGACGATTAAAGTCCTGGGGGCCAAACCTTCCTAGTACCCAAGAACATGTCACTTACTATGACCCCGTTTGTTTCAATAATATGACAAGCCTTTGGCTCAAAATTTCAGCCACATGATATACAAAGAGTTGCGCCCAACTCAAAATCCTTAATGATCTCCATCTCTGAATGTAAAGGAAAGCAGCTGTTTCTTGTCATATATCTTTTACACTGGGAACAGCTTCATCCCTCCTCCCCAGTAAGGGAAGAGACAGCTCACAGACAGATCTAGTTGAACTTCTCATTTTGGTTACTTCTCATTGTTAATGAGTTTTACACCCTTCATATTGACAGATTTACTCATTCTTTTGTTCAAGGCCTTGTCCCTAAATTCATGAGCCAAAGTGTTACCGTAAAAAGAATTAAGGTTTTACTTAATATCACAAGATTTTATGGGACCACAGCAATTGCTTTTTTAGGGCAGGAAGAAAATAATTGACCAACCTGAACAAAAAAATCCCTCCACAAACTAAGTTGACCACCAATTATTAAATAACATGTGGTTTAACTAATGTGTAATAATTCAGAAAGACCTTCTGTCTCAATTCCTATTGTAAGCTATGCCTCATATGTTAATTGATTCTCACTGTTAAAAATTAGGTAGTTGCTTCCAATTTGAATTCTGCTACCTTCAAGGAGGGCTGTTTTCTCCTAACGTGGTTTTAAATGTTTATCAATGAGTTATGTTTAAAGTAACAGAATGAGGGCTGGACTTCACTACTGCAAATATTTTCACACATTTCTTCTTGCATCATACAAGACAGAATTATCTATTTGTTTCTAGAAGTGTATCTGCTATAGCCCCTATGAAGAGCTTTTGCCTCTGGGAAAGGATACCTCAGAGAGAAATTGAGATTTTGTGGTGAATCAGTCATCGTGTAGAAGTGCTCAACTTCTTTCATTTTTTTCCTTTAATTTCTTCTTTAAATTTTAACAGGTGGGACAAGCTACAAAACATCTATTTTTATCGGGTCATGTTGTCAGAGCTCCCTACATTCCCACTTGCTAATTTCACTTCAGCTCTCAACTTCAATTTTTTTAAGAAAGTCTCAGTTGCTCTTGATATTCTTTAATTATGCTTCTTATGCCTGAAGTGCAGTACCTTCTCTCTGCTATCCTGTCCTTATCATTTTGTTTTTCTGGGAAGAGGTTAAATAGTGGCCTGTTAAAGCTTTTCATTAAGATGTACTTCCAGTAAATGATAGCTAAGATGTTGCCAGTCTGAGCTGAACAGGTATATTGCAGCAGTTTTTATCAAGCTTCTCAAATGTGATTCATACTGTTATGTACTCAGTTAAATCCTTGTGAAAAAAAAAGATGTGATACTTGTACCCCATCTGGGATTAGCCACAAAAATTTAAAAAAAAAAAAAAAAAAGGAAAATAACATCTACATGAAGTAGCTTACATTTGTCTTCCAAATTAGATTTACAGGAGAATAAAGAAGTCTGATAAGGCAGAGCTTAAAAATCAGACAATGGCAGTTAAAATATACAGATCTGTTTTCTGCAAATGTAGCGCTGCAATTCTTCACACAATAGTTTATGCTTATGGTGACAAGGGAATGAAAACTAAAGAAAACCTTGAAAACAAAATGCTTTTACAGGTGGGAAAAAGACATGCTATATTCTTGGGGGTTGTTTTGTACCATGCCAGCAGGGCAAGAGAGTCATGAACATTAAGGTTTTGACCACAGTGTGTCACTGGAGCTGGGTACAGAAACCAGGGGCACATCAGTGAAAAGTGTTATTTTTTTTTATTACAGATTTTGGCTTTGTAAAACCAAAGCAGAAAGCTGTGTGCAGTCTGACAGATGAAATCGCTGCAGAGAGAGTACTGATAGCTGTGCAGTTCCTCCTCTGCCCTATTTGAGATCAATTCTACTGACAGTCAACCAGAAAAGAACATTTAATCAGGTTATGAAATCCACATATAAAATTCCTTTTGCCAGTAGTCCTTTTGTTAGTATGTGAACAGCTGGTAAGGAGAAAAAAATCCCCAGACTATAAAATTCGCTACCAGTATCCCCTTAGATAGAAGAAAGTGTCCCATTTTTCATCATGAATAACATATCCAGGTCACTCTGTATACTAGGTTTAGGAGGTACTGTACTGTAGACGTCCTGAGTAGGGGACAGGTTTAACTACCAGAAAGTTTCAGATCAAGGTTTTGAAATTTGTCTTGAGGATCTAGTCACAGACTTTCATTTATTTATTTAGAAACATGTAGCTGAGTCCCTCAGTGAGCTTGGTAGTCTTCATATGTAGATGATCAGAGCTTTGCAAGGATATATCTGTCATAACTAAAAGAACAACTGTTTTATTAATCTGACTAGCTTGAACCTTCTTATGTAGCTCTATCACACATTTCTGCTTCTGATGCCTTTATATTCTGCCACTTAACACTTTCAGCAGACTGTAATTCTGACAACTCTCACTGCAAATATCCTCATGTGGCCATGAATGTACCCACTGTCAATCTCCTTCTCAGGTTGAAAGCTTCGCTGAATGTTTAATTTCTCTCTTTCTCCCCTGCATACTCTGGTTGGTGTTACTGCTGAGTCCGGCTTTAGTATCTCAGTGTTGATACCTTTCCATATCACTCTGGCTTGTGGTCTGACATGGTCTTCCATCACTGTACCAGCATCTTTCCCTCAGTTTCTCACCAGTGACTCTCTTCCTGTCATTCTATCCCACTACCTGGATCTTCTGATTCCCATGAATTTCAGCCCTGTCACTGCACTCACCTGCCATGCTCTGCCCCCTTTGAAGCTGCCACTATTAATAGTTTTGGCTAATCAACAGCAGAATGCATAAAATGTACTAAACTAAGATATCCAGATATGTCCATGATCTCAGGCTCTGGAGAGAAATACATGTCAGCCCTTGCTTTTGTCTTTACTGCTTTTGTGCTTTTTTATACAGCTGTATTTGGTTTCACTGTCGCCTCTTTCACACATATGTCTGGGTAGTCATCTCAGCCTTACTGTCCATCTCATTCATTACAGTATCCTTCCCTTCTAGCTTGTGCTCCCCCTTGTAGTTTTAAAACTCACCTCTCTCCTTGCTATTGTCTGTTTTCACAGCCATGCCAGTATCCCCCTGATGCTCTCTGAAGCTTCTGTGTTCACTTGCTTTATCAGCTGCCCCCCAGCATCTCTGTGGTCTCCTTCCCCTCTCCACCTTGGGGTCCCTGTAGCCCCAGCATTCCCTCAGCCATCTACCCTCACCTGTTCTGCGCTAGCATCAGCCAGCTCCTTCTTCCTACCCTGCCTGAATCCCACAGGGAAGCAAGAGCAAGAAAAGGGATGCTCTTTGCTGCAGCATCTAGTTAAGAGGAGAGCAGGCACTGCCTCTGGCAGCCCAGGAAAAGGGCAAGCTGCTGCTGTCTGGAGCTTGACCTGTGCTCACAAAATCATCAGAGACTTTTACATGTAGGAAATCTCTACTCATGTGCAAACTACAGTTTATGAACTTGGCCAAATTTAGACTGTTTTTTAAGAGGACAGCAAGAGGCAATTTTCTTCTGCAGATCCCCTTTCCTACTCCTCTCCGTTTAATCTGTCACAAATGGGCAATTTAGATTGCTTAAAGAACCATTGCTTAAAGAGGTATTAGCAAAAGTGGGTTTAATATGATGTTGTAAAAGCACAACAAAGTTTATGGCAAGGTTCACTCTATTACTGTATGACACAATCATTTGACCAGTAATTCAAAATTTTCAAAGTACAAATCAAAGTTACCCAGTCAAATCAAACTTACCAAGGAACAAATAAAATTACCAAGACAAAATTGAAATTCCAAGTCACAAATCAAAGTTCCTATACTTTGTAGATTGCACTCACACTAAGAAACATGCATGACACAGAATGTACTATAGTTACCATATTAATTAGCACATAAAAAAAGAAGTGAGGGTCTCCACCTGTGGGATGAGCTTGTTGATATGTGAACCAAGTTTGTTTCATGCTCATGGTGAATATTCCTGGAAGAAGGATAAGCAATCCTTCAGTGGTTAACCAAATCTCCAAGGAAAGCATGGTGGTACCATTCCTGATATTGTTCCTGAAAGGTGAAAACAACACAAGTATCTGCAGTAGTTTTCTGGATGGGTTACCTATTAGTGGCTCAACTTGTTTAACTTCTCAGACTAAGGACAAAAGTTCCTGTTGCCACTCGGAATATCTCTGTTCTGTCTCTTTAACATCAAAATACAACATCATCCAAAAGAATATAGATGAATATAAGCAAGCTGCCAATCCTGAAATGCCTGTGGAGCATCTGTAATTACAGCCTGAGGCCTCAGAAGGAGAGCACTTGGGAACACAGTTACTGAAAAGTCATTGGCCCATGGCATTTTCAATTAAAGCCTGTCAGGCCCATAGAGGCTGTGCTCAGATGGAAGGGGAATTACTAGCTGTGTTCTTCGGAATGGAACAGTTATATCAGTTCACGTTTTGGAATGGGATGGACATGAGGCTTGACCAGAACCTATCAGAAATTACCATGCAGAGTTCTGTAAGTGATGGAAATTATGTTTCTGAGTTTTCAGTACTACTGCTAGGTAAGGATAAAGTTCTGAGAAGGGAAATTGTGGTTAATTAAATTAAGTACAGTACAAGTGACTTGATGATGCAGGAAACAGAGAGGTCTGCAAGACATTCTGATTTGCAGCAGGACACTTCAGACAGTTACAACAGGATGGAGCACAGACTTACTTCAGAAGAGTAAGCCTGAAAAGTAAAAAATCCATAGGAATTTAGCTGCCTGAAACCAGCAAAAGGAGAGCTGTGCATGTAAAACATGATTATGTTTAAGGGAGCACAAAAAACAGATTTAAGACCTGATGACAAAATGAAATGGTCAGCATGTCACACTTGGAGAAAAAAGACATATCCAAGGCAACCTGGAAGCCCACTGACCAGGCATAAATGCCAAACAGACTGGAGAAGCAGAGAGCATGCACCAATATAAAGAGAAAGGTCCCACAAGAGCCCAACCTGCTCTTGAAAGGTCAGACATAACCTTTAACAGCAAAAGCTGCCAGAGGTGTTTACTGTATGTGACCTGGAGGCCTATCCAAAAGCAAAGAAGGAAAATAAGGAAGTTTAAGGTCTAAGCCTAAGCCTGAAAAGTACTGTATACATTACAGAAGAGTTCAAGGACTAATGTGCCAGTTAATCATAACACATTTTTCCCCCAAGTTACCCCAAAATTAGCGGGAAGACAGTCAGTGGTGGATGCTGATGAAAAGGCATCAAGAACAGGAAAGGGTCAACATTGAGAAATGCTGTGTTCAGCTAGCAACAGTAGAGAGACGCACAGGCTCCTGAGCCAAACATTTCATTTTCATTAGGGTAGGCTTGCTTGATGAAAGAACAGCAGGCCATGTAGGCTCAATTATTTACTTACTAACAGGACACTAAGTCTTGATGCTATCTCATGCACATTTCTTGTGGCTACTGATGCTTGGATGCTGTAGTTACAACCTCTCCTACTAAATTAACCAGTGCTAAAAGATCAGCACTGAATTTAATTAGCCAGCACTTTTATTTGTTCAGACTGACCTTAGTGAAGTTTTAGTGCAGGTCGGCTCACACATTCTTAAGCACCTCCTGATCTGAAGTTAGGGTGGGTAAATGCTGTATCCAGTTGGCAGTTCAGGTGACATTACACTTTGCAGTGAATATTGGAAGAGGTTAATGCAGTGCATACAGGGTGTTGGCCTAAGGACTAGGTAATCAAGCCTGGTACTACATTATTTACTGATACAGATTCTGCCATTAAAGAGTATCGAAAGACAGCAGATTAAGTTACAGAGTAACACAGATCATACCAAGAAACTAGAAAATCTATAGGGCAATAGATCTGAACAGGAAGATAACTGGGAACTAGTCAGAGACAACCAGAAGACAAAAGCAGGAGGCCAGGAGCAGAAGGATTCAAAGCTCTGGCCAGTCACTAGTGGAGCTGCCTTAGGTGCACTGGAAGAAGTCTGGCATATAAGAACCACAAGATTGTGTTTCTCCAGCTACAGGGTGTGCTCGCCCAGCACAACAGATAAACTGCACAGAGCATATTTTATGGGCTTAGCAGAAAAGCACTAATTTACCATGAAAGGCTTACAGCATCTACTGATTGAGATGCTGCCACAGAGCAATGGGGAATAAAGGTAGAAACAAGTCCCGCACCGACAGTAGCATCACAATCAAAAACTGGGCTGATCATTTTTCAGAGAACAGAAAGCCTAACACAATGCCTTGGTAAAGGCCAAATCACAAGAGTCATCTAGGACTTGGGACCAAGTGGCGCTGGAAGTCAGCAAATGCTTGCACAGAGAATTCAAAATAACGGCTATCAGAGAAGACAACAAAGATTTCAAAATACAAGAATTCAGTAAAGGAAGCCAGCTTGTAAAAAGATAGCAAAAAATCAGCTGTTATGAAGCATCTCTGTAAAAAGATTTGTCAACTAAAGAGCCAATAAAATCAGAGAAACATGGTGCAGAATTTGTCACATCAAAGTTCAAATATCAGCCATTAATATGTCTCCCATCCAACTCATCTACACTAAGCTCCCTCTACAGTCAGTGGAAAGAACAAACAAGATTCATCTCACTTATTTGAGACACCTGCTTTAGAATGACATGACTTGTGCCCTACTTGTACTTGTTTCTCTCCATTTTCTAAGAAGGGAGTTTCAGTGATTAGCTCAGATGGAGACATCTGCATGCGGCCTCATAACTCCCAGCCAGGGAATCATCTTGTGTTTTACCTCCCATTAAGCACCATGCAGGAGGTTGATTGCCATTTTCATATGTCGAAGGCATTTTTTCCCAGACAGCAAAAGTGGCACAGGACTATATGGGGTTCTTTTTCACATACTGTCTTGTAATCAGGAGGGCTGGATTTGGGGTTGATTTAAAATTGTTGGATTGGCTTTTAGTGCACTTCATTCAAAATGGTCCAGTGGAGGTCACTAAGTCAGCAGACTAAAATTTTGATCATCATTCTTACCATGATTTAAAATGGTAAAGAGCTACATTGGCTCTATCTTTGACATCAGTTGTAGCTCTTTCCATCTGCCTCTCTTCTACATGATGTGTGCGCGTCATCAGATGGATAATGTCTTCCTGCAGAAGCCCTCAGCAGGGTGGAAAGCAAATTCTCTCATGGGGGACATGGGTGCCCAGTGAAATCTGTATGAGACAACCCTGCTGGATAGTTTAGAATACCATGGGAAAGTCTTTAGTTGCACCTATTAACCATATTACTTCCAGCTGCAGTAGAGTGTCTAGGTCTCTCCTATCAGACTCTCTGTTGCACAATATTAATGTAGCAGAGGAGCAACAATACCAGAAAGTGAAGTTACATTAACTTAAAAAACAAGATAAGTTTATTACAAGTTAACAGTCCTTTAATGCACCCACCCAAAGTTCAAATGTCTACAAAGAAAATTATGTAAGGTAAAGTGTGCTATTTTTAAAATATAACAACCTGATAAACCTTGAGCTAATACGCAAGGACAAAGCTGGTATTGAGATACTGCGCACTCCAATGAGGAATTAAATATTAATATTGAAGGCTATTGGTAGTTTCTTACAGGTCTCGACATTACTGAATCTTGCAGTAGCAGAGCTGACAGCCAGACACTGTGCTCTTTGTTCTCAGACTTCCCGTTAATTTCAAATGGAATCATCCCTCTGTAATGACTAAACAAAAATAGCAGGGCATGGGCCTTGCTGTATTGGAAAGAGTGTGAAAACCTGTGGAAACTGGTAAGTCTGAGACATTTGCCTTTAAAGCTCCAATTCAAATCTCCCTTCACAAATAGAGTCGGTATGCTGCGGTTTTCATATCCTAAGGAGAAACTTGATGTAACATGAGTCTTGCAGTATTTTACAAGACATGCTTAACCTCGTCCTGTGTGTCATGCAAAGATTAAGAGGCAGTGTTATTGCTTGAAAAATCACCTGCTATTTCCAGGAAACAGTCATTTGCTGGACCCGTCCTTGTCACTGTCATAAATATAATGCTTTTCATAATCTCCTATTCCCTCAGTGATGTATTTGCATCAAAGTGATGGATATGCTATAGCTGCAGAATTTTTTAAGATCTGCTCATTTCTATCTTGTTCTTCTGGTGCCATCTAGAGGTTTTAGTCTTAAGTTCTACAGAACAGAAATAAAGTGTTTTACCATATTTCACAAGTTTTCCTTAAAAACTGTCTGTGCATTAACATCACTTAGAGTACTGTTATCACTGAATCTCTGTCTCCGTGCAAGAGCAGATTAATGAGGTGTCCATAATGTTTTGAGCTGTGGAATGAAAGTGAAGCTTATGGGCTGGAGAAAGATTTACACTAGAGGCAAATGCTGGCATAAAAAAGAAATGTTTTCCTTATAAAAAGCGCCTGTAAGTTGGCCTTAGGAGGAATTTTCACAGAACTTGTTTTCAAGAAAATAAGCAGTAACATATCAAAGCTGATGCGAACAAAGCAGGTGCTTGGAGAAAAGAAGCCTTGCCAGCCTTGTAGCAGAATGCCAAAACAACAGACACAGCCATGAGTTTGATCCGCTGGCACCTGCCTACCGTGACAAGTCAATGATGCTCCATTTCACGCTAACACTGTCTAGAAAAGCACGACATGAAACTCAGAATACACAAAACTCACCAGTGTGACAGCAAAGCATTCTAATAGAAACATTTCTTCTTAAAGGTAACAGTAATAGCTAATTCACTGTAATGGGTCCCTGGATTTGTAAAAATAACAGGCTGGATTCACATGCAGTGTAACTGAGTCAATCTCCCTTGACCATAGTGTGAGTAGGATCATTTTGCATCAGACCTTCTTCGGCGAATCTTGCTTTCCTCTTTTCCCCTTCAGAATGGTTATTAACTAAACTAATGCTGAAGCCAAGTGTGCGAAGGATGTGTGCAAATGCTAATAGGCCTCATCATGTATTCCATATGACTTGATTACCAGAGCACGTTATTTGTCCCTCTAATATGCATCCAATTGTATTGCCCTTCCAGACAATTAGATGCACGTTTGCTCTGAAAAGACAGTCCTTTTTAAGCAGAGTTGACCCAAATCATTTTCCAGCACTGATAACAAGATTTTTAAATGTGCACAAAAGAATTAAAGGTACACTGAGCCCTGAAAAATGTGAAACAGAAAGTCTTTTGAATGCAATGTTCCTGTGAATGATAATTTCTGTACTTCAGCAGAGGATTAACTGTCATAATAAATAATTTCTGTTTGCCAGGAAGGAAATGAGTGAAGCTTGCTTAACTAAGAAGGCCAGCTAACATTACAACTGAGATGAGACTAACCTTGTCTCCTGTGCCCAAGGATACCTCTGAAAAGCTGCCATAGCATGCAATAATTCGATAGTGTCAGCTAAAATTAACCTGTGTACTGTAGAAGGAGATAAGAATAATATTAAATTCTTGCTGATACTCACTTTGTACGCTACGGAGACTGGCTCTGATGTTTTGTGAGCCTGCAATTGTAAGATTTTGAAAACCTTACAGGCCTTTAATAAAAAATTGGAGTAGAAAAGGAGAAAATTTGAGTTATTTTATTGGAAGATTTTCTGAAGGTCTTGTGATGACAGATTCATGCAAAAAAAGATAATCTTATTTTGACAGATTTTTGAAGGATGAATCCTTGTTTGCTTTGTGTCATAAGATTTCATAATGAAATTATCTCATGGCAATATCATGGTCTTGAGGCTTTAGCCCTTTTGGCCACTTTCCTTCAATGACCAGCCGCAGAATGTGGTTCTATAGCCACAAGAGTTTTTCGCCCAGAAGAAGCTTTTTTCATCACTGCTTAGTGTAATTCCTGGCTGTTTATACTGTACTTCAGTATAAAGTCACTATTCATTGGCTTTAAATAGAAAAATCTTTCAAAAGCTGTTTGTTTAAAATCAAAGCATCTTTTAATAAAGTGTGATTAAAGTTTATTTCCTTTCCAGAGCTGGCCTGCTGTTTTATCATGACTACTCACAGATATCAGTGAGGTGCAAAGGGTCCTTGCAGTCTTTCTTACTTAAGGAATTTGAAACTACAGTGAATCCATCCTCATCATTATCTGTTCATCTTCTACAAGACCACACCCTCAATCCCTCCTTCAATACTGAAAACTCAGATAAAGTACAAGAATGGAAAAACCTTGCAAATCTATCATTTTAACATGCTCATTTGAGAAGCAGGTTTCCTAGGTCTAGTCTTTTTTTCAGTTTACGTGGTCAGACTAGTGAAATAAAGGATAAACAGAAGCAGCATTTCCAAATACAGAGAAGTCTGGGGATTAGTGCACTGCCTTTGGTGCTAAGAGATACAGGTTCAAATCCCCATGGATGGAGAGGAGGAGCAAAGGTAATGCTGTTTTCCTGTCTCCCAGGTGAATGCTCAAAGCTACTGTATCTGACAGCTTGTAAATTAGCTTATTTCCTTTGCTTTTCATCTGTCTAAAAAATAAAACATTTTTTGAATCAAGTGAAGTATTTGCTTGACAGACAAAACAATGGAAGGTCTATGTCACTTAGATGAGAAAAACAAAAGAAGAAAAAGACCTGAGATTAAGTAAGTTTACTCTGAAACTGTTTTTTTGAGGGGGGTTTCACTTTTTTTCACTTACAGTCCTGATAGCTGTGCCAAACACTTTCATCCAGCTTGTCCAGTGAAGATCTTGCAGAGTGCAATTTCTCTTATCCAAGCGCCCCTGTATCTCACAATGCTCCTTTTCCCAGGCACTTACCCTAGAGACTGCGAGAAGTCACAAGAGAGGAGGGCTGCATCTGGGACGTTTGTACGGCCAGTGTTACTCACCATTAGAAGAATTCTGCTGGAAGCTGCTTAGCAAATTACAAAGGTTCATCTAGGCAGATAACTGAAATTCTCTTGAACAGGGAACCTGATCTGAAATAGCCAGTGCTTCAAGAACTCATGTGTTGTATGACAGATGATATGTGTGTAATCTCACTGAAGCCCATTCTATCTGATCAATTCATGGCAAACATATATCGAAATCTTTGCCTAGCAGGACATCAATTCACCCATGGAAGAGTTCTGTTACTCATTTTGAATAGAGGAGAACCAAAGACATAACTATCTTAAGTTACTGAATTTTATACGTCTTTTGGTACCAGTTTAAACTTGCATCTTGACCTGTATTGTAAAGAGTAAACTAACAACAGAAGTGCCACCCAGTGACATGATTAACCATAATTTTCATTCTTTATTGAAAGTTGATAATCTGCATGCTACCAGCTGTGAAATTGTACAGTAAGTAATAATTAAACAATGAAAGAGAGTAAACAGAACTTGTTAGGTGTCATTTGGAGCAGTGAGTAGCAAAGGTGTTTGTTAAAGTTTTATTATCACACAAAAAAAGAAAACCAACATACAACCATGTGACCTATACTACAACTATAAAACAACTTTATCACTACTAAACAAGTGCTACCCACTAGACTTACAGGATCAGAAGCTTCAAAGCCAAAGGAATTGTGTGCAGAGCAAAGCAGGAACTATTTCTGAATATTACCAAACTGCAGTTCTCTACCTTTACTGATGTTTTTTTGAAGAGGGTGGTTGGATTGTTTGGGTTTTTTTGCAGAGGGTTGTGGAGGGTGGAAATGGAGGTTTACTGTAGGTTTGTGCAACTTGCTTTTGCATATGGTAACCTCTGGCAGGCTTTTTGCTATTTGTAAGTCACACCCTATTACATGTATTCAAAATGAGACTGTTGCAGATGTGTACAGCACCATAGCACAGCTACCTCCTAAAGCAAACTCTTAAAAGCTCAGTTTCCCTTTAGACATTACCAGTAAGTTATGCAAGGGAATACCTCAACTAGAGCTCATGTATTCTATTTTGTTTGTCAAACATAGCATCAAGCTTTTCTTCGCACTGGATGTTGCCTTATCCTAAGGTTGGAGGACTTCCTCTGATGGTGGTATTGGGCTGGGTTTAGCAAGCTGGCCAGGCTTAACTTCGGGCATTTTTTCACCATGCCTGTACACACTTATAGTGACATCCACTTTTTCCCCACCATACTTGTTCTTAACATGGATGCTATATTTGCCTGAATCTTCTGAGGTCACTCCCTTGATTGTTAAACTGGCATATTTCCCTTGTTCCAGTGAAAAAGCATAGTGCTCATTAAGTTCAAAGACCTTGTCATTCTTGAACCAAGTCACTTCAGGGTCAGGATTTCCAAATACAGTACAGGTCAGATTCAGTGTCTGAGGGAGGAAAAAAGAAGTAATTTTAAGGATCAGCCAGATTTGTTTAACTAGAATATTCTCAGTATTGCTTTCAGGCACTTCTTATTCCTAGTTCATTAAAATAAGACAGGTATCATGCTCCTGAAGACTGAAAATTAGAGGTTTTAATTTTTATTTTTTTTTTTTTGATTCAGTCTTTCCACCATCTTAACAGTGACTGTAATGCTGTAATAGCCTCAGGATAACATGGTCTGAAGATGGTAAGTTGGACTGTCATTGCAGTCCTGCCTGCAGGAGACTCCTGACAACCCATTAGTCCCACATGAGGTTCAGGCAATGATAGGTTTAAAAACATCCTTGATGTTTTCCTGCACACAACAGGGAGGAGAAGTGAGGGAATTTTTTCTGACCAAGGCTACCTGAGGTTATTGCTTGAGATGATTAAAAATAAATCACTTAAAAACAGAGTACATAACGTGAATCATTGGACATTGACTCCAGCGCAGCTGACTGTTAAAATGGAAATATTTCACAAAGAATAAATAACACATAAAAGTTATAAAAATGTTACATGCTTATTGAGAGAATAGCTGAAATGACCTAGTAGTCCATCTTGGTATTTCAGGTATTTTCCAAGGGCTGAACTGAGACTGAAGAAGCCCATAAAATTATCATGGTTGTTCTTCCAATTTTTTATACAGTTACTGCTGAATCCCACTTTGACCTCCATACAGCAATGACAGAATAAATAAAAGAGCCATTTGAAAAGTTGCACTGATTAGTGCCTGCTTTATCCACTTTTGCTTGAAACTCATAAAAAAACTTTGCTTGAAACTTTGTCCAAAAATCTGCCCTAGATAATTAAGTCACCTTAAGAATTTCACATATGCATCATCATGCTAGGGGGAAAAAAAAAAAACAAACCAAAAACCAAAAAACAACAACAAAAAAAGCCCACCAACCAAAAAGCCAAAACCAAAGAAAAATACCCCAAGCAATTAATAATCCAAAACTGATAGTTTCTATGGGAATGTGTCCTTATATTCTCTCCCCTCCATATTCCCCTTTAGGTTCCTCCAAATCCTGACCCGGAGGGACAGAGGAAGTCCATCTGTGTGCATACATGCATGCTTCCTTGCAACATTTTTCTTGAATGATGATGACTGAATGCGATGTAACTCATAGGGAAAAATGAAACAAAAAGACATTTTAAGTGGCAAAAACATTTGTATATTCATATATAGAAACAGCCTTGCATACTACCTGCCTCCAAGATCAGAGGGGAATGCTGAAGGAAGACTTACCTGCTCTGGGTGCAACCTAGTGACAACGTAACTCTGTGAGTACTCTTAAAGTAATTATATCACATAGGATGTAAAGTTAACCAATAGTCCATAAGAACTAGACTTATTGTAAAATATCTAAAGGTTTAATAATGCAAACATAAAAATAAAATATTGGGAAATCAAACTAACATCTAATAGCATGACTTTAAATCTTACTGTCCTTTCTGCAACTCAGGCCACATTTCATGACTATTGCCCTTTCAAAGTGACTTCATTTAAAAGCAATTAATAATTAATAATAATTAATCAAGTCTAATAAGTTAATATTAAAATCTTACCAGAGAAAAGATATATTTTACAGTCATCTTAGATCATTCTGGGCTTGTTCTAATTTATTTAATTACAGATGTGACTTAAAATCATTTATAATCTCTTAAGAAGCACTAGTAAAGTTTTGTGTCCATATACTCATTTGGTTATACCATTCCATTGCACAAAGAAAAGTATCTTTTTTTTTTTTCATTTTTAAATTTTATATTTACTTCTCATACTTGTACTTACACAGCTTTTGCCTGGTACCCATTAATATTTAATTTAAAGATGATTTTAAAGTTTCACTTCCTTGTGATCCCTTCCTTTCTGCTGGATTGCAAGAATCAGAGATTTTCTCTTCGCATATTCAGTTATTTAATCCTCAATCACTAAGTATCCTTTGAAGACTTCTGACTCTGGAAATGTACTTTGTAGCATTTCTTTAATTTGAAGTTGTAGTTTTTAAGGTATGACTGTATGAGGAAACTGCAGCTAGTGTGTGTATGTAGTCAGGGAGGACTTCACTGAGCTGCTTACTTACAGCTAGGCTGTTTAAAGATGCTGGTTGTAGAGTGAATTGCGCATAACCTCCTAAAAGACTAGCCTTCTGCTTTCTTGCTGTGAGGTGCCTCTGTCTACTACAACAAGAAGGTCCCTCATGTAAACCAGCATTAGAGACAAAAGAAGGAATGAACCAAGAGGAATATCATCCTTGTATGGTCCAGAGTTGAACACCTTTCAGCATCCAGTATAAGGTCTACATATTCCCTGGCATCCTAAAATGACTGCTCCTGAATATCCAGAAAATAACCAGGTACACAAGAGCTGGGAGAACTGTGTGCAACCTCTTACTCCGGTGATAGGAATTTCCATACAGAGCAATGCAGCTGTAGTCTCTGAAGATTCACTTCATACAAAAGACATAAACAGCCTGATCAACATGCTTTCGATAGCCAGCAGATGGTAAGAGTCACATTGGCTCATGAGCTGATCTGCTGTAGTCTGTCGGAATGAAAGTCCATCTATCTCTTTTCGAGGTAAAAAGCAACTGCTTAAGAAAGTACACAAAAATATAAAGGGTAAATAGCATGATCCTATTCCCAGTATACCTTCCTGCTTTCCACAGATTCGTGACTTTTAAACTGGTTGTAAGACTGATTCCTCCTGAGACCAACCTTGCTTGCCTAAGATCTGAATTGTGCTGTGCTTCCTCTCGCTGCACAGACAGCTTATGGTACCTTTGCTTACTTAGAATTTGCATGTGTCTTAATTAAATAATTACTATTACGTGGTTTAAATTATCTTCCTTTGCTTTCGGCTTCTATGAAATTATCTGCATTCCCTCCCTTTTTACCATAAAAGCAAACTTCTCACCAGTCAGCAGGATTCTTTGACAAAAACTCTCCTTACCTTCCCGTCCATTATAGTAACGACATCAGGCAAACCACCAATGACTTTACCACGATCTAGGAGTTAAAGAAAAATATATGGGCCATGTAAGGTTTAGACCTCAAAATTATTCATTTCTTACTGATTTTATAACTTGGCATCATATTAGTTACAGCTTTTGTTGAAACTTATCTTTTAGAAAACTAGTTTTTGGTTAATTAAATGTATAATCCCACAACTTTTGTGACATTTTGCGTTATTTCTTCTTAATGCATCTTATGGTCCCCTCTTTTTTTTTTTTAGCTGAGATTGTGCTATAGCATTATAAATAAACTAATACACATAACAACCCTGAAGCTACTGCTGAGCTTGACAGTTTGTGCTTTGGGCACAGAGGAAAGCTAGGAGGATGCTTTTAGCACCTTAGTGATATCTAAGATTGAAGGAAGATTCGTTCTGCTGTTCTCTTTGTGGACAGAAGCATCTTGTCATTATTGGGGAAATTGATCTCAAAGTATCAGAACCAGAATGCCTAAAGCCCCTACCAGTAATAAGGTTCCCTACTGTGTGTCTTTCAGCAAGCACTGCCCAACAGGCATTAGCAGCCAATATTTTACTTAATAGATACATTCAAATATTCAATATCAGCAGCAGCTTTCAGAGTCAACACCTCCTTATAGCTTATAGTTCACAAACATCTGCAGATACAAGAAGATACAGTGAAGGTTTTCAAAATGTGTAAAATTTTAGTGGGTTGCCTTTGGAATTAAAAACAAATAATTCTGCAAATTATTATTATTGCAGTATTGTATGCTAACAGGAGATTTCTGCAGCCACAGAACTCTGAAAGCTCAGGCAGCATATGCTGACAGATGCCTTAAAGAGAACACTAGTATAGACTGTAGAACACTTTTGATAAAATGTAAAACAAACTTACTCTTCTCAGCAAAAGCAGCTGCCCTAAAATTGTCGAAGAAAAGAAATAATTATTGTCATTAATAAAATCATTAATGATTTTTTTTTCTGTAAGTAAAGACACTGTTGTTACAGCACTAAAATGCAACAGATGTAGCACTTACTTGAGTCGCTGGAATTCTGCAAATGCATCATCAAAAGCTGTAACAAAACAATTGAGAGAGTTTTGCCCATTAACATAACTTGCACTTGGGGCTCAGTATAAACGTTTAAACAGATATCCATGTTAATGCTCTTTTAAAATCCATACAGGGTTACACAGTAGCAAAACGGAAAACCAAGCTCCTGAAGCCCCATGCCACTTGTGGTGGAAACAGATAAAAAACTAGAACTATCATAACAGTTATGCAACTAAACTACAACTGGTTCTGACCAAAGGCTTTCTGGTCTTATCACCATTCCTCATGTTCTTGACAGTAAATTCTGTTTAATCCACAAAAAGTCATCATAGAAGTATGGTTTTCTAAATATACCTTGCCCAGATAGATCAAGTGTGCGTTTGTAGGATTCCTTTTTGCCAAAGATCTCAATGGTATAGTTCCCCTTATCCTTTTCGGTGGGTTCACGTATCTGCAGCCAGGCAACATTCTCTCCACCTCCAATCTTCATCTTTTCACTAGAAGAAATCTTAGATTCCCTAGAAAAAAAATAATAGAAATGTTTATGAACATTCTTCTAATATATATATTCTCCATAAGAGATCATCTGTAAATTACAAAGAATAGCATCTTGTTCGTAATCTACAGATACAGGAGCAATTTCCCAGAAGATTTATTTCTTTCATGTAGGGGTATAAAACACTTTGGAAGATTAGCTTGAGCTTAAATACCAAAGATTAATTTGTTCACCTTCTTCTCATTACCCTTCTCTCCATATATACAATCAGCTTCATTTATATCTTATTGCACATGCATGTGACTATGGGAAAATTGTGCATAAATTTAGAGTTCTGTACATTTCATACACATTAACATAGACTATATCAGGGTATTAAACTAGGGGCAAATAATCTTTTCTGATGAGAAAAAAATTTTTACCTTTCATTAACTTCAAAAATCTATTAAGAAAAAATATTTGCATAGATTGTATTGCTCTTGTATCAAGTAAAAATAAAAAAAACTTTAGTGGGTTTTTTAAGAACAAGAAGCTAATTTTCTGACTGAATTAATAAATAGGTCTTTAAAAAACAGTGGCATTATATTGACTTATCATCCCTTTCTCAGCTAAGAATATGAGAAATGCCCTAATGATTCAGATCAGGGGCTCTTCTGGTCCATAATCTGTCATGTAGAGTGGAAATAGAAAAAGCTATTTAATGAGAGCATGCAAAGAAGGCCACTTTTAATGCTTTGAAGAAAAGTTCTCTTCCTCTCACTAACTAAAGAAATATTTCTTTTATCCTTCCTCCCCAAGCATCTTAACTGGAATTTTTAATACATGAAGTCAGCGTTTGCTTCCCTTTGATCACTTTTTTTATTTGTCCAGACAGGGCTGATTTGGCTTCATAGCAAAAGTTACTTTGATGGGGAGAGGAATTTTCACTATTTTCTCCTTCTGTAAGAAGACTACATTGAGTTTAGTGTACCAAATTAAATACCTGGATAGAAACTACTACCTTAGAAAGTACTAAACATAATATTCCCCAATGCGCCTTGAGTGGAAGATGCATGCTGGCTTTAGGACTTGTATTGTGTTCCCTGATATGCAGTTGGATAATTCAAAACAAGCTAGAAATCTGCATGTTGTGTTTCATGATGTGAAGATAATGGTAAAAAAACATGGATTGTCTAACCTTCCATTTAAAAATAAATTAAACTAAAAGTTGCATAGAACCCCTTTTAAAAGAGCAGGGAAGTTTGGAGAGGCTGGGGGTACTTATTTGGTTGTTTGTTGTAGTCTTTGTTCTAGCTTTAATAACTCTGGCTCATAATCATTGTATTCAAGGAAGGACTGAAAGTTTATTGGTTCACAATTTGTGTTGAATGATCTTCAAGATCACCTCAAGGGAGGTGTCTGTCTGTAAATATAAATATGCATACTGATATTTTTAGATAAGCCGTGTAACATTCTCTGGTTTTATATTTCCATGAACTGGATGGTGGCATGAACTAAGTCACTTTGAAAACTCGAGCAGATATGCTAAAAGGAAGATTTACTGAAAAAAGAAGCAGAACTTACTGAGTACA
Organism: Psittacus erithacus; assembly: GCA_009867235.2. Lineage (NCBI taxonomy): Eukaryota > Metazoa > Chordata > Aves > Psittaciformes > Psittacidae > Psittacus > Psittacus erithacus. Next base: position 29,303 of record WYDI02023021.1, read on the forward strand.
AAGCCGGAGTTACAAGTACAGTTGCACAACCTTTCAGAAGTGTTTTCGAGTTCCCTGAACCTGATGATCATTGACATTTTTCTTGTGTTCCTGCCTTCATAGAAATTAAGAGCTGGACAGCATTGTAAAACTAGAACACCACGCTGACAAACCAGCCTCTTCCTTGTCTAAGTCAGACCAGTTCACTGTGTGTCATCTTTGTATGTCATCAAAGAATGTGAAAGTTGAAAATACTTGAAGAGATTTGAAATGCTTCCAAACCTTAGATGCAGTTTCAAACAAATGAGTGCTTGACATAGCTAAGCACTTGAACACATATTTAACTGTAAATACACAGATGAGTAGAGTGCTTCTAAAGTCAAAGATCAATTTAACATGATGGTGGAAAAATATTGTGAACTTTAAAGCTCATTTCTGGTTGTATTTTCAGCTCAGAGGGCTATTCTCAAAGTATTCTGTGCCCCACTGAATATTTTTTTAAAAAGCAACAAAATTAAGATATTTTTAATATATCTTAACTAAGATATTTTGTGTTACTTAAGATTGTGTCAGTTTGGGAAAAAAAAATCCTTTCTTAATATAGGCTTTTATTAAACTGTGAGAGCAGATCTTTGGTATTTGTTTAGCATTGGAGGAGAATTTCATCCATTTAAAGAAAAGGGCAGCATAGAAAACTATGCTCAAATGTTTTGCTATTTTTGAGCCAAACAGATAATACAGTGGACAGCAAAGAGTCTCATGTTGAATAAGAGGCTGGAATACTATAGATTTTTTTTTATTTTCTGGCTACTATAGTCCTCCTGATAGGTGCTGGCTGTCTGTTAATATCTTTTTCTGCGTGTACTATCTATGTGAAAGGAGAATATAAAACACTGGACAGAAAAATTCATTAATGTGGTCCGCTTACTAAATAAATGGCACACAACAGTAAATAATATAAATAAAAACGGTAAAAATGCATAAACACTAATTTTTTTCTCATATAAAAATGAAAAAATATTCTCATGTACCTGTGAGACCAGTTGATTTTCATTTCTTCATTGTAGTACTTCAAGAAGCACTGTAGCATTATTCCTTCGTCAGTGCAAAGGATCTTCAGTGGAGAGGCTGATTTACCTATGTGAAATAGGATACATACAGATCAAACAGGATAGTGGAATGAACAGGAGAAAGTCAAATGGATTACTTGTACTGTCAGGTCAAAAAATTAAAATAAAAATCTAGGCCACAATTCTCAACTACCTCAAAGAGACAATTGTTCATGCCTTTCAAAGGAGATCTGCTGGTTTATATCATGTGAAAGTTCAATACAAGTTTATGGTTTTATTGTCATTTACAAACATCATGATCAGCAAGATCTGTTGTGAAATAACATAGCCATGTAATTGCCATGAAGCTGTAGTGTCATGATTCTAACTGCACAAAAATTTTCTTCTTGTGCAACCCCTTTCAGTTCTTTCAGTGGAATGACACACAACTCACTGGGAGCAGGATCAGCATCTCATTCTCTCTGTATCAAGGTTCACTTATGGGAAGAAAATTACAGCTACAGCATTGTCACGGTATCTAAAGCAAACAATCCAGGTGGAATAATACTTTGTTCCCTTTTAATAGTGTCAATTAGCAAGGTCAACTGCTAATTCAGAAACTTAATAACATGTCCGTAATAATATAAGCATCCTGACTCTCAGAGATTTCCCACTTATAATAAAAATTGTCTGCCTCAGGCTCAGATGACTTTAACATAAAAAACCTACAAGGAAATCCAAAACATCATTTACTTACCACTGACTTCGCTCAATGCCAGAATTATATCATCATACACTGAAGACAAAAAAAAAAAAAAACAACAAAAAAAGAAAATGCACCATCAAAATTCAATCAGAATATAGCTTTGTTATGTAAAATTCAATTAATGCAACACAGGAAATTTCCACATCCTCAGGTAAAGAATACCATTAAAATTGCAACAGGTGCATGGAACAAATTAGAGACTGAGTACAGCATATGAATTCTGTGCTGTGTCACTCGGTATCTGCACTGTGTGTGGAGTGAGCTGACTGCTGTCAAATCTTTCTATTTGTATCCCTCAGGCCAGAAACAATAAAAGGTCATTAAAACTGGATAGCTCCCATTCAAAGGAGAGTAGAGGGGAAAGAGAAATTATGACATTCTAGGTGGAAGTAGTTTTCACCTGCTGTCTGTAAGACAGCATTTGACAAATGTAAACCCCTTTATCAGGAAATGAAAAAAATATCATATTAAGCTTTTGCAATATCATGCAGCTGATGGGCTTGAAGGAGGGGGTAACCCTGGAGACAGGGCAGAAAAGCAAGGGAACTCTTTCATAGCAGAAGAATCCTATTCAATGTCACTGCATAAAATGGAACGAAAGAAAGAACTGCCATAATCTGAAGAATGCATATTCAAGGCTGAAGAATTTTTATAAATAGGGGCAACAATGAAATGCATGAAGTTCAGAAAATGCTGCTTGTGTATTTGGTTTGCATTGCTCCCTATCTGCACATTATTTATCTTTCCTAAAATAAATAGCAATTCAATTCTGTAACCCTCTGCAAACTCCAGTATGCTTCTACTGGCATTTTATCATGAGGACATGAATTGCGTACTATATATACATTACATTATAAATGTCTCAGAAAGTGGGGTTATATTACTTCTGCTGTCTAAATTGTGGTTTTTTCTGAAAGAAGAATGGGAAGAATTTATACAGAGGAAAAACATTTGAAAGACTATCAAGGGATGATACAGCCTTCTGAGGTAAAGACTGAGTTCTTAAGCTGTAAAACCACAGGTTAAGAACTCAGTCTGATATTCATCTTTTCCTCTTATTTTAGGTATTTCCCTAATGTCTTTAAAAAAAGTGTGAAGATCTTTCGTAAACTGAGTTAATATTAAAACATGCCTTTCTCCCTCTATTAGGACTCAGCAAAAAAATATTAATTATTTAGGTCAAATGTCTACATGCAGGTAAGATGTAATGAGGTTCACTTTGGACTAGTTAGTGGGACCTAAGCAAACAAGCAAAGCTGAATAAAAATCATTTATGTTGGCTACAGATCAATCTTTGTTATAGACTAAGAAGTCAACTAAACTTTTGTTTTCACTGAACAAATTTAGACATAGAAATACTGTAATATCTGTAATATCTGATATCACTGTAATATCTGATAATATATTAAATGTCATTTAGATTACTATCATTGGCATATTTTAGACTAGATTATCTTATCCTTATTTGCATTTGTCTTCATTTGAATGTCAATACATACTGAGCTTGAACTAAGCAGCTCCATAAAATATGCAGTCTTCCAAAGCCCTGTTCATGTTAAACTTTTCTGCTTGTCTTTTACATATCAAGGTTAATTCCACTATTTAGGAGGCCCACTGATTTAACACCACAGTTCTCATGGTTTTGATGGCTGACATTTTCAAAGCCTTCTGGGCCTACAGAATTAGACATTGAATTCTCTAAATAGGCTTTTCTAAATATGGCAAGACTGTACATTTCCAGCACAGCACAGTCTTGCCATAGTTGAAGTACAGACTCTGGAAGGACCCCTGACCAAAAGATGGAGAACTGCCATGCTTTTTGTTTATTCCAGTGGTCAGGATATCCCTTACTTGAAAATCCATAGATTAAAGGAATGATATCTGTATATATCAAAGGACAGGAAGGGAGGAGGTGGTTAATGAGGATGTCTTGGACAGTGTGGGACCTGAGCATGGCATAAATGGTATGGTATAAAAAATGGAGATGGTAGCTGTTTTGGCTGGGGTAGAGTTAGTTTTCTTCATAGCAGCTTGGATGGTGCTGTGTTTTGGATTTGTGGCTAAAACTGTATGGATGACACAGCGATGTTTTTGTTATTGCTGAGCAGAGCTTACACAGAGTCAAGGCCTTTTCTGCTCTTACCCTCCCCACCAGTGAGTAAGCTGGGGGTGCACAAGGATCTAGGAGGGGACACAGCCAGGACAGCTGACCCCAAGGGATATCGCAGACCATGTGGCATCATGATTAGCAATAAAAGCTGGTGGAAGGAGGAATAGGGGAGGATGTTCGGACTGCTAATATTTCAGCTTCTCAAGTAACTGTTATGCATGATGGAGCCCTGCTTTCCTGGAGATTGCTGAACACCTGCCTGACAATGGGAAATGGTGAATGAATTTCTTGGTTTGCTTTGCTTGTGTGTGTGGTTTTTGCTTTACCCATTAAAACATCTTTATCTCAACCCACGAGTCGTCTTCTTCCAATCCTCTCCCACATCCCACCAAGGAGGTAGAGGGGAGAAGGGTAAGACGGGGGGGAAGGAGAAGGGTGAGCAAGTGATTGTGTAGGGCTGAGCTGCTGTGGAGTTAACTCATGAAACAGCTTTAGGATTTTACAATCAAAACAACTCTCAGTCCCCACTGACAGTCCCATATCAACATATTGAGCACTTTGGTGCCTTAGGAGTTCTTGTAGACATTAAAGCTTAAAAAATCTGAACGAAAGAGAGCTCTCTACAAAAGATCTCACATAAAAGGGGGTGTCTGTTTTATTAGAAACTTACTTCATTTCTTGCTTGTTAGAGTGCTAGAGATTAATCATTACAGTGCCCAGTGTTTCCTTTCCTAAACTGGTGATATGCTGTTCAGTCCTCTATAACATATGAAGAGAACTGAAACTCGAAGCACCCCAAAAATATTTGCTAACTTGCTTTTTGCAAGGATAGACCTTTGACACCTCTTGGAAACATGATCATTATTTCAATGTAGTAAACTGAACGTTACCTTTTCCTGATAATTCAAGAGTAGATACATCATGACCTCTATCATCTGATAGTGTTGCCTTATAAACTCCTTCATCTTTGCGAGATAGCTACAAGGAAAATACAAGATGTTTACTGACAAACTTGGAAATAGTACAACTTTTGCTCAACCCCTGCATGATTTCCTAAACTGAAAATCATACATTGTACTGCATTCTGGCTAAATAATCTTATCAGAGATTAGATAGAAACTATGAATGGCTTGTACATGCTTCTTTATGGACCTGTATTTATTTTAAGCCTAAAACATATTCTGATTTCAGTTCAATTGCCTTAAGAAACTGTTTTTTTCTCGCTTCGGAATGACAAACAGGATTGACCCTGGTCCATAGAAACTATGAGTAGTATAGTAAAATGTAACAGAGGGCAATTTTAACCAACACAAACTTTAGAAATGCAATTTTTCTTTAACCAAAACTGTTGCTTTTTTCAATCTTAGTGAAGCATAACAGATTTATACCCTTTAGTTGTCCAAATATCATCTCAGTAGCTTTCATTCAAGCAGCAACTGTAGTAAAACTATATCTATGCTAAGTAAATAAAGAATTCATTAACCTTGGAAAGCTCACATTCTAAAATCTAACACCATGATACTGCATTAAAGGCAGTAGGATTCTTTTGGTTTAGGTGGTTTTATCTTAATTTATTTTAAAACTTGAAAGAAAATACATGACATTACATATTATATATAGTTTGGATCTTATCTAATTGAATTTTAGACTTACACAAATCTATAAGAAAGTAAATCATAGGAGAAACATCATACAATTGAATGACAAATAACAGAAGAAATTCAAGACAGGAGGAAAACTTCTTCCCCCCAAAAGGTCTGCTCAAGAAAAATGAAACTACTGGAAAGTCAGTGTCCATTTGCAGGTGAAATGAAGGAAAGAAATTAGAATAATAAGAAACCAAGAATTAAAACAAATATATAAATTAAATGGAATGCACATTAAGCAGAAAATTTCAGTTCAAGGAGGTTTTGGACTTTGAAGGCAGCAATTATGCAAAGCTTCAGACACCTAACAAGTCAGGTTATCCTGTTTGTATAAAGATAAATCTTAAATAGACATATACCTTAATCCTATTCATTTGGTGCAATAAAACTGAAACACTGTCAGAAATTAGGTGCTTTAACAAACTGAAAAATTAAAGAACAATAAGAAAGAATGAGACAGAGTTCACCTAACGACAATGAAGCAACTTAAGTATGAACTGTCTGAGCTTGATAACAAAAATAGATACTCTTTCACTAGCATTAGTTACTTCCCAGATAATTGAAAGATAGCAAATATACTTTTTCTTAAAATAGATCACAGAAATCATGATAGCTGGTTTAATACTCTGCCTGGCAAATCTATAGCATGTCAAGCAGAAACTATCAATTCTAACAGTAGGTGATACTGTACCCCGGGAATACTGAGGTGGCATTCTTCCATCTGCAGATCAGGCACCTCATCAACATCAATCCCAGAACCGTCCTTATACCACTTGAAAACAGTCTCCTTCTTCGTGTTTGCAACCTGTACAACAGAAAAGGTACATAAGCCTGATTATGTACCAAAGGAGGGTATCACTCTGTATACAGTCACACAGGTACTTTCAACATAAGCCAGTGGGGTTTTTTAACACATCAGTTAAATCTAAATAAAAAACCAATTTCAACAGAGCCCTACTAAGCATAGTTCTATAGTATTTATTTGCAGCACAGAGCTTATAGCTCCACAGCCCTGTTAAATCCTTAAAGGCAATCATAGAATCATTGAACAGTTAGGGCTGAAAAGGACCTGAAGATCATCTAGTTCCAACCCCCCTGCCATGGGCAAGGATGCCTCACACTAGACCATGTCACTCAAGTCTCTGTCCGGCCTGCCCTTGAACACTACAAGGGATGGAGCATTTACCACTTTTTTGGGCAACCCGTTCCAGTGCCTCAGCACCCTTACAGTAAAGAACATCTTCTTTATATCTAACCTGAACTTCCCCTGTTTAAGTTTAAACACATCACCCCTTGTCCTATCAATCCTGTCTATCTCTTCTCTTAAAGGCTTTTGCACTCTCGTTGTAGTTTGTCTAGAAATATCTGTAAGAAGTATTTTTGAAATTAGAGTTCCTAAACTCTCTTTTACCTTTTTCTGCTTGAATGTGTCTCTAGAGAGCTGTGTACAGAATTTACCCCTATCTTAGAGAGTCTTCAGCCAATTTGAAGATTTATCACAGCTATCTAAGCAATATAATAACCAGTTTTTCAGGGCTAAACTGCAGAATGCATCTGGAATTACTATTCTGAAAGCATTTCAGCCTTCAGAATTGCAAGCTGCACCAGAAATCCTCTTTATCTACTGCATTCTATCTTATGGGAAGTACAAACACTTGAGGAATTCTACAGACTGCAGTCTCTCCCAACACAAAGGGGCTTAACAATGCAGTGAAAATGCAGAGAAGTTGCTTGAAAGCCAGGATTTTGTTATAGTAGCAGCAGCTCATCTAAGCAATGCATAAATAGACTACAGCTATACCTCAAGTACAGCTCTAATTTTGAAAAACAAATTTTATATTGGTGTCGCTTAAAATGGAGCTAGATGAATGACCTCAAACTGTGAATTCAAAGAAAAGCCCAGTTCTTTCTAGAAACCTTGGCAATATATATTATTTTTCTCCCTTTCTGAAACACTATGGTTTATTTGACATCACTATCTCCATGCTCTTCAAAAATTGCAAAAATATGATGGCATTTCTGTCTGTAGCCTGAATTCTCAGTGGGCGTGGCTTTGGTAGAAGGACAAAGCTGGCAGTACATTTCTCAGGCCCCAGGCAGTTGCTTTAAAAAACCTTCTTAAAAAAAAAACTGAACAAATGTATAGAGGGCAGCCCAGAAGTTAATACAGATCTTAAATAGTTTCCAAGTGGCTTGCTTGGAGGAAAAAGCAGGCACTGATTTCTAACCCTTTCACGTTACAGAAGTCATTCCGTAGGTGAACAGCTCTACAAAAGCTCCCTATAGAGGTGACTAGAAAAATAGGAGGGCCACCTATTCTGTTTCCTCGACATCTGTATAAAACCTGCTTAAATTAATTACATATATTGCTGTTTAATAACCAGTATGGTTGCTATGGACCTCTGACAGAGTATATGGGACCACAACCCAGCCCAAAGCAATGCCTTGGTTGAGAAAAAGTCAGCAGAGTTTTACATTTACCAGTAACTAAAAGTGACTATAACTGTGGTCATATGACAACAGTGGCAATTTTATTTGAACAAAGCCTGCAGGAACAAGCCTTTAATGCTTTTCAACAATTTTTCATCAAAGACTGTTAGCACTCAGTCTGACAATAAACAGACTGAGTTTCAGACACATGCAGTTTGCAGTGCTAAAGTTATTTCGTGTTGACATTTGCTATGAAAAGTTCTTTTTCTCACTGTTTGGACACATCAAAAATCTTGCTTTTAGCAGACACAGTACAAGTTAGGGTAAGAGTTATGCAAGAGCAGGTAGCTTCTGAACATTATGCAATTTAGAAATACTTAAGGAAAAATTATAATAGATGCTGTCATATGAAGAAAAATAAACACACAATAAAAAGCAACCACCATCAGATTATCATTCAGATGGACAAACACGTTCTACTAGCATGCAAGGACTACAATATCAAGAACAAGACCATCAATTCCAGCTAATTCAGAATCAAATACTAAGTCAATCAAAAGTCCATCAGGTCCAATCACATAGAAAATAATCAGTACGTGAAGTGATGCATATTATTTTTGACATATTCTTTGTGCATCATTATTTTCATAGACCTTGATCATACAGTCAGACCTCTGCCCTACACAAGCTTTGAGAAAGTCAAGGAAAAAAGCCTTCTTTTGTAGGTACTTCCTTCACATTATCCCAGGCTCTTTCAAGAGGTAAAAACACCTCCTGTGCACAGGAACACTAAAGAGAGCATGGAAGAGACCAGGCCAAGTGCTATGATATGGCCTGGGGAGGTACATGTTTTTATTACCATAGAAATAGCCTAGGGCAGCCACACTTCTAACTTGAATGTCAGGTGTCTGAAGTTCATAGGACAAATGCAGGCTTTATTGTTCAAACCCTTCCTATGTACAAATATCAGCCATAAACAGGCATAACAACAGTACCATGTGAACCTAATAGCCAGTCCCATACTAACAGTAACAAACATTATAAGGTCAACTGCATAGTTAAAATGATGAGTGTGCAAATAGCCCACATCCTAGGTTTCATTTACATAAAATGTTCTGACCTTATGAACAAAAAGTACACTGCTGAAAAGCACATAATCAGACACTCCGCTTTTCACAGTTTCAGTTGTATAAACAGGTTTGACAGTCAATGAAAAGAAGGATAATTTCATAGACTCATAGAATCATAGAATAGTTAGGGTTGGAAAGGGCCTTAAGATCATCTAGTTTCAGCCCCTCTGGCATGGGCAGGGACACCTCACACTAAACCATGCCACCCAAGGCTCTGTCTAACCTGGCCTTGAGCACCACCAGGGATGGAGCATTCACAACTTCCCTGGGCAATTTGTAGAGAATTAACACTAGTATAACTGATTCAGCAACATTTAATTCCCCATATGAATGAAAGGATAAGCAGGATTCATGCCTGAAACAAATCACATCGAAATTATAAAGTACTCCACCTATACAGCCTCATACCAACAAAGGTACCATGTTAACTAATGAATGTTGAGCCCTAAAATGGGGGCAGGCAGAATGGCAGATTCACCACCCAGGTCTGTTCTGCAGGGAATACACTGAGGTTAAAGGTCTCCTAATTAGTGAGCAGGAAAAAAAAGAAGGAAAAAAATCCCACAAATGTGCATGCAAATTGCTCATAATGAATGACTCAAGTTAGTCTAATTAAAAGCCAAAAACTTATTCAAAAGAAGTGGAGAAAATTAACACAAAAGATTCCATATTACAGGAAAAGGCAACAAAGAGGTGTTTGATGCATGTTGAATTCAATTGACTCAGTTACTCAGGCCTCTAATTAGTCACTCTAAAAGAAAAAAATAATGACAATATATCAGTTTATAATGGCATATAAAGATGTTAATAGCAGAAATTACTCTGAATTCCATGCATATTAGTTAAGATTCAAAAGTCATTAGTCAAATGCAATAAAAATCATGTTTTATAACCTTAACTCTAAAAGCCTTTTTTGCATGTTTGGTTACACCTGATTAAATAAAAGATGTTTTGAGAGAGAAACCTCCAAATAAGAAAACAGTGAGGAAAGAATTCAAACCCTAGTTTTTTTGTGGCAATTTTTCAAGGAAGGAAGAAGGATCATTAGAGGATGATATTATTTTTTTTTTAATTATTTTTATAGCTCACAGTTGTTACAAATGCTTAGATCACCTAACACATTTATTAATGTCCTGGGGTTTTTTTATTGTTTTAATGAATACTACTGCTGAAAAGTGGTAATTGAAGTGATTTTAAATATTTATAAATAATAAAATTTTTACTATGAAACTTTTAATTTTAGATATCAAAAACTTTCCTCACATTTTCCTACCTCAGTTTTTAATCAACACATTCTAAAAAAAATTTTCAAGCATGTTTCCTCACCTTACAAGCGAGTAAAACTTCACATTCCTCTGAAACTTTCCAATACAAAAACTCTGAGAAGTGAGGACCTAAGAAACAAAATTGTCTTGAACATGTGGTAGAATAAAGAGTATCAGAAAATGCAGTGAAAGAAAGAAAAAGGATAACAGTTGTAACATCCTGACACCAGAATGATGAGATGTAAAACAGTGAGACAAATGAGTTTTCTAAATATGTTTATGCCGAATTGAAACTAAGCATAGGAAAGAAACTGAGTAGCTCCAAACAAGTGTGCAAACAATTACTTTAATGCAAAAGGGACTGGAGAATAAGCAAATGCATCCAAACACCTAATAAAATGTTAAAAGCAAAAATTCCATGACAGACATTATTTTACCAAATTCTATAAAGTTAAAAAATGTACTAAACATTATGAACAGAACAGGAAATATTTCTTTTACACACTGTGGCTCCAATCATGTGAATACACATATACTCAAGTAAATTAACTGCCATTCACAGCCTTCTAAAAGTTATTGTTGCTCATGTCAGTAAATTTAGTGTCTGCAGGATCAGGACCCACAATTGCAATATCCAGATCTAGGAGGTAGCGAAGTCCCAGGCTTTCCCTTAAATCACTAACTGAAAGATCCTGTGAGTTTATGCAGTAAATGGTTTTGGGTTTTTTTTTAAATCCATTACCTCCACCACCCCCCTCCCCCCCAAAAAAAAAACAAAAACAAAATAGAATTACATTGCTTTATGTAGAGAATCTTAAGTTATTTATAATAAATATTTTAAATTATTATTGCTACTTTCATCCTAAAAGCTATCTGCTTGCCAAGTGAAAATTACAAACTAGAGCTCAAACTCAATTTTGTCCAGATTTCACAGTGATAGAATGCCGATTTAGATATCCAACAGTACTTTCATCTGCAAACAATATGATAAAAAGCATATAGCAAACTCTGTAACTGTGTAGAAGCTATCCAACAAATATACATTTAATTCCTGTAATTTTGCTTAGACAAAAACCACAGGAACAAGTTTTCAAGATTCCTTGTCTGACTTTATGCTGTCTACTCTTCCACCAGTTACTTCCACCAGTTACTGAAGTGACTATTTGTCTGCTTAAAACTAAATGTGTTGAAATGCTCTGTTGAATCAGACCCTACAGTAGGCACACTTCTCATAAATAGTGAGTAAAAAAAACCTCTTGTAAGGACTCCCAATTCATTTCTTTACTTCATGGAAGTTCTGTCACAACTTGATTGCATCATATGACAATGTTAGAAAGAAAATCTACCAAGGGTTGAATGTTTCCTCACATTGTGCAGTATAGTCATCTTCTAATGAAATCATTGGAAGCTGGAAGCATTTAGTATTCACCAAGGCTGCATCATTAGCTGCAAACTGTGCCTGAAGTCACCCATCTATTCTGTCTTACCTTGCTTCCTGAGAAATTCCTTTTGCTGGAGCTGAGATTCAGCCAAAACTGCCTTGAATGCTGAATTTGAGAAGAGGTGAATGAAAAATTAGTTAGCCACAAAATTACTCGAAGAATAATTGAAGTCCATTTTTTCATCAGAGTTAAAGTTTCAATGTTTCAGTGAACATACCATCTCCAATGAGAACTAATGAAGACTGGTTCTTGGCCTTTCCATCTTGAATCTGCACTGTGTAGGTACCTTCATTGTCAATTGTAAATTGGTCCATCACCATTTCTATAATGCCATTGGAACGGTCACAATTTATTTTATGCCTCTGAAATAAAAAAAATAATTAATATAAAATTACAGATTACTTATTATTCCTTAATCATGTTTTACACCCCTACCTCCACACTCAACCCTTTTCATGTCCTTTTAAATTGTAAACTATTGAAACAGGGCTGCATTCGTATATCTGTTGTACAACAAGGTGACAGGAACCTCTGTGTGCAGCTGCATTTGAAATTCTCAAGTCATCATAATACCACTGGTCTGGATTTTAAAATAATAGTTTATGGCACTATACATGTTTGAAGAAACGCTTTCACATCCAGGCTTTAGCTGCATTACAGCCTCCAGTTCAAGAAGGGGTTTTGCTAGGCTGAAGCACTATTCCTTGAAGAGTCCAGAAATAGTTGGAAGCATTATGTTCATAGATACAAATGTGGATCTTCAAATAAATCCATCACAACAATTTCAAAAGGTCATCACTACTAAATATCTCTGACACATATGTGGCAGCTCAATATGGGATCTTGTTTTCTCACTAAAAAAGTTAATTTAGGAAGGGTATAATGATTTGCTCATCTAAGGCTGGTTATCCTTTTCAAAGAACAATAAAGTGCAAGACCATGAGGACAGTAACTTGCGCAAAACCAACAAAGATTCTGGGAATGAAAAAGATCAACCAAGTCCAACAAAACAGAATTAGAATTCTATCAAAACATATAGTTACCTACTAAAGTGCTTGCAGAATACCCAAAACATCAAATATTGACTTGAATTCAGAGTTAAATATGCTGTTCGTTGTTTGTGTCCTTTTTGTGTTTGCTTTCTATTAAATATTCTGGAAAGATAAAATATTGGCAGGCGTTCTCATGGAAACAGAAAATTGCAAGCAAATATAGGACAGTACTTGCAAAACATGTGTTTTGAATATGCAGGTATTAGTTTAGATATGATCACCTTTTACTAATAACCTCTTTCATTTAGTGAGTAACAACCATGAAGCCTGTGTCCCACTAACAGTGATGCTTGAATATCAACTAAAAAATTCCTAAAGCAAAGTAAAAATCCACAGAAGTTCCTTGATGAATACTTTTAGGTAAGCAGTGTAGCCAAGGATATTACACACTAACTGTTCCATTCATGATGGGACCATCTAGAAGTATTTCTACACAGTAAATTATAGAACCTGTTACTGCTGAAAGGAAACATGTTGCCTGATAAACAGAAAGTTTTGGTTAACCTTTTTCTTGGACTCCAAACCTAGAAAAAGCTACTTGAAGCCACAGGTAAATAAAGTTTAGGAAAGGAGGGGGGGGAAAAAGGAAGAAAAGAAAAAAAAAATGTAAAAAAACCACTTATTAAACTTTCTGGGACCACATCTCTAAGTAGGAGAACTTTTAAGTACTGATTCAGAATTAGTAGGAATGAGGCCACAGATATATCTGCTTCAGGTTTGAGGGACACATCCTGACCAGTCTTGAGAGCAGATTCACTCTGGCCAACAGGCCTGGAAGATTAGTGTAATCACAGTCACAATGTTCAGCATTCATTCCTGGTACTTTCAAATATACAAATAGTACTAGTTTAAATCTTAATGAGGTAACTTAAGAATGAAAAAAGATGAAAGATAACGGAATTAACAAAACAGTAGCCAACAGACTGATCAGGATTATAATGTTTAAAATCAATTATTTAGAGGGAAGAGATTGAGGTATAACATTTATATAAAATAGCAGGGGAAAATACTCATATAATTTGGGTGTGCACTTTCCTATATGTAGTTCAAATAAAGATAATGTCAAAGAATAAGAAAAGATTTAATTAATCAGGAAATCAGCAGCAAAATTACTCATGTAAGAGTTCATCTGTAAGAGCTGAGGAGATAGGCAAGGTAGGTTAAAAAGAAAAGTTATAGATTTCCCAAAATTATCACAAAGTGTAAATTCAAATTCTTGCTTACAGAATCTTGGAATCTTGTCCACAGAGGTCAAGGACAACAATTGCATTCATTTCATGAGTTTTCAGGAAGAATGGTAAATTGAGATTTGCCAGAAGCAGAAAAGGAAGAGCAAGATGTATGTTTTAATTTGATCTTTTACCACCGTTCTAGAACTTTTTTTCATTTCCTGCTTTTGGTTAAAGGGAAAAAATATTAAAAGATTAAAATGACAACTGATTAAATGGGGATTAGTTTACTCCTTAGATTATTTTGAAATCTTACAGAAACCATTTCTTGTTAGGACCTACAAGAAGAAAATTTTCACTTCAGCCAATGTCACGAACCAGGCTACAATTCACTGGCATATAATGGTCTATTGAACATGTTCAGTGACTGTAGCCCAGTCTCCAGGCAGGTTTTAGAGTGCAATTAGGCTTCTAACTATTGCCATTATGCAGCAAGATGAAGTTCAATGATTTTATGAGCACCATAAATACTCAGGTTTTATGTGACTTTCCACAAAAATATCATCAGTCTCCAAACGTAAATGTCACCTGTGGGTTGCTAATTAAAGAAGTGAAATAATGCAGCTCCACTTCAAGACTCTTTCTGATATCAACGCTTCCAAAACATATGCAAACTAAAAATAGCTCATTCTGTTCCACTAACATTACTAAAACAGAATATTGTCATTTCAATAAATCATAGTCACTAATATTCGGGTTTTCAATGCTATAGTTTATTACTTTTTAAAGTAAGAAAAATTAAAAAAGTATTTTACTCAGAAACATTTCTTTTTCCACATGCCAATATATAATTATAGTAAATGCTCTTTGCTTTATTATGGTATAAAAACGGTGATAAGCTTCTCTGGCCAAAACCAGGGTTTTCATCCTCAGGAATAAACTGAACCTGTCAAACAGCTGCACCAGAGATGGATTGGTAGATTTCTCACAGGAAAAGATATTTCCAGTGCTTAATGCCCAGTAGATGAACCATACTCCAGCCCTGCAAACACATGACCTTGCTTTCCTCTCAGCCCAAACTGATCACTTCTTTGTTTCTTGTTCTATGAAAGGTCTTCCTAGAGCTATAAAAATACAGGAAGCTGGTGGCCTGTCCATTCATCTCCATTGTAGCCATTTAAAGCTCATTTAATGTCCAGGCCAAAATTATTTTTTTTTTTTTTTAAATAAAAAAGGCACCATCTAAAAGCTGTATATTATGGGCACTCTTGCATTTCCAAGTGCCTCCCACTTTCTATGTAAAACCAGTAGCATTAGCCTCAGAGAGAGAGTCCCTGGGCATAGCATGTGTTGAAAGTCTGGACTTCAAAACTTGAAGCAGCTCTTTTGGTTTGAGATGTTTTCATGAAATATCTGTGCACTACTTTTAATCAGGTGTGTTTAATACTGGTCTGTGTCTCATTTCTTCTCTATGGCTATTGGTTGTCTATCTACTCAAAATGAATACAGAATTCTGAACGTTAAACTTTGCTCTTTTTTTTTTTTTTTTTTTGTATGAATAGTCTCACTCTACAACAGGAAATTAATACTGCAAGAAAGATTCAAATTAAAGAATGGCATTCCTCATGTGTTATCAGACCTTAAGCAGCTATAGGATCCAGGTAACAACAGTCCTGTCAGTCTGACCTTGGTGCCAGAAAAGGCTATGGAGTGCCATCATGTGGCACAACCAGGTGTACAGGACAACCAGGTGGTCAGGCCCAGTCAGCATGGCTTTATGAAAGGCAAGTGGTGTTTGACTAACCTCATCTCCTGCTAGGCCCACTTAGTGGATGAGGGAAAGGCTGTGGGTGACGTCTGCTAAAGCCTTTGATACTGTTTCCCACAGCATTCTCCTGGAGAAACTAGCTGCTCATGGCTTGGGAGGCTGCTGGTTAAAAACTGTGTGGATGACTGAGCCCAGAGAGTGATGGCAAATGGAATTAAATCCAGTCAGCAGCTGGTCACAAGTGGTGTTCCTTAGGGCTCAGAAATGGGGCTGGTTCTGTTTAATATCTTTAGCAGTGATCTGTGGATGGGGGTATTGAGTGCACCCTCAGGGAATCTGTGGAAAACACCAAGTTGGGTGGGAGTGTTAATCTGCTTGAGGGTAGGAAGGCTCTGCAGAGGGATCTGGACAGGTTGGATCAATGGGCCAAAGCCAAATATATGTGACCCAGGTGCAGGGTCCAGCTGCTGAACCTGGGTCACAACAATCCCATGCAATGCTACAAGCTTGGGGAAGAGTAGCTGGAAAGTTGCCCAGTGGAAAAGGACCTACAGATGTTGGTCAGCAGTCAGCTGAATCTGAGCCAGCTTGTGCCAAGTCGGCCAAGAAAACCAATAGCATCCTGGCCTGTATTAGAAAGAGTGTGGCTAGCAGGGCTACAGAAGCGATTGTCCACCTGTATTTGGCACTGGTGAGGCCACACCTCAAATCCTCTGTTCAGGTCTGGGCCTCTCTCTACAGGAAAGACATTGAGGTGCTGCAGTGTGTCCAAAGGGCAACAAAGCTGGTGAAGGGTGTAGAGCACAAGTGTTATGAGAAGCAGCAGAAGGAACTGTGGTTGTTTAACCTGGAGAAAAGGAGGCTCATGAAGGACCTTATCACTCTACAACTACCTGAAATGAGTGGTGGACTTGGCAGTACTAGTTTAACGGTTGAACTCAATGTTTATAGAATCATAGAATCATAGAACAGTTTGGGTTGGAAGGGACCTTCAAAGGTCATATATACCAGTACCTCTGCAGACCTTTAAGGTCTTTCCCTACCTAAATGATTCTATGGCTCTGTAATGAAAACAGAATTACTATTAATGCAGAAAAGTTTATTAAACAAAATCACATATATATAGTACTGAATATATACTTACATCACTGTTTTCAACTTCTTTATCATTAATAACAAATCTGAAGGTAGAATCTGGTGATAAGCTTTCAGCCTGCATCCAGAAACGAACTTGTCCTTTCTCAAGAACCTCATAAGCTAATTCTGATTTCAGAGGTATTGCTGCAGAAAGAAAAGCAATCAAAAGTCAATAATTCATGAATTCTTGTGCGAAAAGGGCTATTGTAGAAAAATATTAGTATTTGCCTATTATTTATGGAATGCTGGCTATAGAATAAATTTTATACAGGGAAAATACATCTAAAGCCATCTTTGGCTGATTTCTAAATTAATTCCTCAAAGAAAGAAAAGAATTTGCAGCTTATAGCTTGCACATTGCTTAAGGAATTGGCTAGCAGCAACTTATAGTCTCTTGTCAAAGTTAAACTTCAAAAGACTTTTAGGCAAAGATTATTTTATTCAGTGCAAGCGAATATTCTTCTAAATTAATCGAAAGATAAGGAAGCAAGTTGTTCCTTGAAAAATGAAGCTGCCATTTTTTCAGGAAGAATCTTTTTGGAACTCCAGCTGTTAGTATGTTATTATAATTCTTCTAGAAGTATCAGATAGATTAAGATCTTCAACTTACTTGGATTCTTTATCTCATTGCTTAATGCCATCAAGCGTTCAAACTCTGGAATTAAGAAAAATACTCATGTTTTAATTTATTCTGAAAAATACAGTCAGAAAACGAATATCAGCATCAGCGTATAATCTCCTTAAGTCTTATATGTGAAATACCCAATTGTCTTCAGAAAATGATGACTAAAAAGAAAAAATGATAATATTTGAGAAACTTAAAATTCTGATACATAGATTTAGACAATTTCATTCATCTTCATGCACACCCTCTTATGGAAAATAATCTAAACAAGGGATGAAACCTGTTTTAAGCTCTCTGTTGGATTTAAACAAAAGACGGGAGGACATAGCTTCTAAATACATGAGGTTTCTTTACCTACTTACTTCCTTTCTGGCACTGTACCTGAAAAGCTTGTTTTACTGTGGCAGGAAACAAGATGCAGTGCAAGTTAGTCTGAAAAAGGTACAGAAAGTTCTATTTAAGCCACTAAATCCTAATGAAATCTGCATGAGAGTCTAGAAATCACTTCATTAGATTTTCATACTAAACCTATTTATCATATTGATTAGTAATAAAGATTTGCAAGATGAACATTACTGCCAATTGCAAATTTACAGATAATGAAAAGACTAGAGGAAATTAGCAGGGATTTATGATATGGTCAAGAATTTAGCAAAATTACAAGAGAATTTATAGCATTTGAGGAAGTAAATGGGGAGTGAAGGAATGGGTTTGGGTGCTAGGATGAAAATATGACATTTGTGTAAGGATCCAGTACAAATAAAAGTGTAATTTTGAATGACAGATATGACAAGGAAAGACATGGGCTAACTGTCAGATGGGAAGCACCTTCAGTGCTCTTCTACAAAAAAAAACTTCCACTGACAGTGGCAAGACTTACAGACAGGTTTCAGAGGGATGCTTCAAAACTTAACCAAAGGGAAGTTCTCAAGATCAAATGCATACCTGTGTTTTCCTACAGTACTCAATGAGAAATAAAAAATGTTATCGTTAACTTCCCTAGAAGAAGCAGATATTGGTAATAACCAGGAGTCTGTATAAATGGTTCATGTCCTGGGGAAACATATTTTTTGTGGCTGCATATGGATTTATTCTCAACACCTATTACGGATGGGAGGTTTGACATGGTTCATACAATGATAAAATCCTGTCTGCTATCAGGCTCACACTCATTCTCACTTTGTCTTCTTAGAAAGAAGGTAAGTAGAGGAATTTTCATGCTTAAGGAACTGGGCATAGCAATTATAGCCTGTGGACTGAGAAAGCATCAAAATAATTTTTGTGCTATTTGAAATCAGAAAAGTCCCTTGCCTTACCTTTCACCTCAGCACCTCTCAATGGTAAACCAAAATCAGCCTAAAGCAAAATTCATTGCAACTCAAATGAAACAAAAAAGCTACAATGAAGTAAAGCCAAAGTAATTTAAATTTAAACCAAAGGATCATTCAACCCAATGTATTCAGATGTTAAAGCAACATCCTTTTTCTCCCATTCTTCTCACTAATTCTCTGTATCTAAGTTTTATGAAACTACACCTAGACCAGCAAGGTCTGTCTCTATAGTGGGCTCCATGATAAACAGAAATCTGATGATTGCTTTAAAGCTAACGGAGAACCAATTATTATAAAATGTACAAAGCTATAAAGTCAAAGCACAGCAAAAGCAGCAAACTAGAAAAAGAGATTCACAAAACAATTAGAAAAACAGACACTTTCAGGCATATAATTGAAGGTGTAACAGGCATTTACAAACAGCTCTATATCCCAGCATAAAGAAAACAATTCTAATTGGACATATTTTTTTTTTTTTTTAAGAGAATATTGCCATAAGTTATGCCCACATCCATTACTGTGATAATCAGAAAAATAAGTACTCACACAAAGTTTGTTGTCCATAGGAAAGAATGTGAGAGTTGTGGGATTTTTTTTTTCTTGGAAAACTTTTAATACAATTGAGGTGACAAAATGAAGAAAGATTTAGCTGATAAAAACCTTACCTTCATCATCCATAACAAAGCTGGATGAAACTCCATCTGTGTCACTAACTGAGATAGAATAAGTTCCCAAGTCTGATTTATCAGGATTTTTGAAGTATAGCTTTGAACTAAAATCACAATAAAGGACATAATTAGCAAGCTTTCTCATGTTATTGGGATATTTAACATGACAAACATCTAATAATTTGGTAGACTGGCAAGACATACCAAGTTCCTTCTGTTTCAATCTTAAACTTATCAAAATCATCAATCTCCTCATATGATTTACCCCACGTGAAATGAGATGCATCTGTAGCTTCTTTGCACTCAAAAGCCAGGTAAATATTACCTTCATCATCCACACCCGAAAAGATTTCTTTTGTTCCTGAAAAATAGGAATCAACTCAAATATCAAGGTTGCATTTCTCTTTCAGGCTACAGTTCAGAAATTACTAAAGCCCATTCAAATTTTGACCATTTTCACTATCAGGTACTTGGCTGATCTTGCTTGTAGATCTTGAAGCCTGTTTATGTCATGTGCTGACTCAGCATCACAAACTAGAATGATTCTTACACTATACAAGCAAAAAAAAAAAAAGGAAACTTAAAAATGAAAACTAATATGAGATATAAACAGTTTAACTAAATTAATTTCATTATCACTCTTGAAGCTTTAATAAATGTGTAGTCATACTTCTTTTTACTCACAGCAAGTAAAACATGAAGTCTTGAAGACCTCTGTATCCACAATATTTTTCCTTTAAGTTTTAAGGCTAAAAGCTTCTTAACTCTTGAAATACTTATTTGTTCTACAATGTCAAATCAGATTGATTAAAGTCACTTCTAAGTATTTCAGTATTTCAGAAGCAGAGAAGATAAAACAGTTCATTACCTGGCCGTGCCTCAACAAGCACTGGTTCAGATATTTCAGATGACTTGCCTATCCCACCGTCATTTACTGCACGAACTTTGAAAACATAGCTATGACCCTCTTGTAAATTAGTGACCTTGAACAAGATAAAGAGCAAAGCCAGTTTAAAAACAATCTAAACTCTTATGTTTATTTATATGAAGTTAGCTGAAGTCCAAGTTCAAATATACAACTTTGCTGTACTCAATTAAATGGTTTTAGAACTCAGTTTTGAATTAACACTAATGAAAATGTTACCTTAAAATAGCGCTTTGGAGTAGGCTTTTCATTAGCAGTGATCCAGTCTTCTGTATCTACTTCCTTATAGTCCACTAAATACCCAGTAATAGGGCTTTTGCCTTCATACACAGGAGCTTTCCACAGAAGAACCAGGGATGTATTTCTAACTTCACAAATGGTAAGATCATAAGCAGGACCTAAAACATTTCAAATATAGGAAGTTCACTTCAATATAATAAAGTTCTACAAGTTGGCCCTGTAGAGGTCAGTCTTGTTTTGACTGTGTTTGATTTCCAAAATCTCATCCTTTACAATAAACCTGGTAGATGTGGTATTTAGGTTATTTTTCCCTCATGGCTGTATATAGCAATATCTGCTTTATGCAGTGAGGGACATTAGTATTGTGAAGCACACATTCTTAGCTAGATATCAGTAACTCCATTTTAAGGCAAAGCTAATCATGCAGCAAATCCATGCAGTTTAAAATTTTCCAACAAGTAATAGAGGTTTCTTGTCTATTCAATAATTTCACAAGCCCATAACAAAGTTGCTTCAGTGAGCCTGTCTCAGGTTCCTAATTTAGCATCAGGATTTTTATATTTTGTTGATACCATGTTTTATTTTTTGCTGGTACCATACTTGACCCATGACCCTTCAGACTAATCCAATACCCACTGGCACCAGTGGACTTTGGATCAGGCTACTCATTCTCTGACAGAAGAATTTTTCATTGGGATGTGGATAACGATAGCCAAGAAGAACGTCTCAAGAGGATATATGTTAGAAGAACTATTTATGCCCAAAACATCCACATGTCCTATAGATAAGTGAGAGTTCATAATTTTGCATCTACTGAATTATGTTCTTCATACTACATTTTCCTTTTCCTTCATTAAACTGTTCTAGTGCCATTCAGTTTAATGTTTTTTTCATTTTTTTTAGCATTCATATTTTTGCCATAATCTGGATATTTATTTATACCTGTAGACTATAGAGGCAGAATTATATGTTTTCTACAATGGTAAAAATATCCATGACAGAATACTGACATTCAGTCCAGTTACGTGTAGTTGGAAACTTGCTTCTTATGCTTTAAATTTAGAGTAAGGAAACTCAAAATTACCTGAGACTTAGGGATTTTCTTAGTGTTGTCAGTTTGGCCTACTTCATAGAACAACTGTCACCGTTCAAAATAAAAAAGAATAAAAAAGACCTTACAAATAAACCTGATTACCATTACAGCCTGCATGATGTTAACCAGTGCTATGAACGTGAAATTTGTAATGGATGATATTAAGCAAATATGCAGCAAAAAATAGCTGTTTTCTTTTTAGAAAAATTTTTCCCCATACTAGACAAGCACATTTCAGAAAAGAGACCTGTACCTAAGTACCTGTTACAGACCTTATAAGGATAAATAATAGATTTCTGATGGAAAGACTCCAAGTTTCAAGGAGTCTAAAGCCTTCTTTCAGGGCTCTTCAAAAAACCTAGCATGAATGTCTATATATCCACACATAATTAAAATTCCACTGGCAGATTCAGCTGCTAGAAATGTAGACAGTAGAAGAAAATGTGTAATGAAATATGTTCTATTCTGAGGATTCTGAGACCACAGACAATTCATTTTTTCAAGTAATGTAAAATACTTCATTAGCTATCATTTCTAACTCACAGAGGCTCACAGAGATACATAAGACTAGAGTTCTGTAGGAGGATGAAATAATTATGGGTTCTGGGCAAGGAATCCATTACTTATGCTGGAAATCTTGCAAAGAGTTTTGGCCTTTCTAAGGAAACCTTTCCATATCAAAAGGTGGAAGAATACTTCGTTGACACTGGGAGTCTATTGCAGTCACATTACATTAATCTTCAGTATCTTTGGTAAGTCAGAGAAGAGGGTCAGCCTCTTTCTCCCAGTCTTAAATCTCAATTATTTCTTTTCATTTTTGCTAAGCTATTGTTTGAAAACTTATTCTAAAAAGGGCTTGTGAAATATTTTAACAGGTTTGGTAGTTTGGAGAGGAATGGGTGGTTGGTTTTCTTAAGCAGGAAGAATGCAATGCTCTCTGTTCAACTAGTTTCATAATGAGAACAAGGTAATCAGCTAAGAAGTAGAAGAAAGGTCAGATTGTTCATTATGAAAATGGAAATTTCATTCTCTTCATTTCCTGAAAAGGCCTTTTACTTTATTTCTTTATATATAATTTAAAATGAAGTATAATCTTCACTGGTTTACACGCTCAACAGTTTCACTGATGTTTTGAAAACACTGTAGAGAGTACAAATTGGAGATCCCTTAAGGAAAATAATTATTCCACTGAGGATGCATTTAAACTAAATATTATAAGACGATAAGAAAATGTAGCTAACACAGAGGGAGTTAAGGTCAGGAGATTCAAAATTTTGTTATTGATAGCTTTGTCATGTCATTAAATCCAAAAGATAAGATATATGAACTCAGAAGAATTTAGCTAGAAAATGTGGAGAACAGCTCTCTGACAAGGTTTTGCAGAAAAGAATGTGGGCATTAAAAAGAAGTAAACTTGAAACTTAGAATAACGGTATTAAATAAAATAAAAAAAGGCAAAAAGGCAAGTAGAAGAGCATTTGCAAGCAGGCAAACAACTCTGGCATCTGGAGTTACCATTTCTTTGCTCAAAATTGAAAAATCTTTATTTGAAATAGTTTCTCCAGTTTGTGCACTTCCATTTGAGAAAGACATGAGCCAACTCGAAAAGTTCAAATATCAAAAAATTGTTCACTTAGAGATAGGAAATGCATGCTGTATGAGAAAGAATTCATGAACTAGATTTTGTCAACTTAAAGGGGAAAGCTATGGGTCTGGAAGTCTTTAAACAGAGAGAAAAGTTGTTTCAAAGAGGAAAAGAATAACCTCTTCACCATGCCCTTGATGAACATGACAAGAAGCAAATTGGCTTAGATTGCAGGAAGAAAGGTTCAGGAATATTAGAAAAACTTTTTAAACTGTAAGCATATTAAGATTAGGAATAGATCCTTTCCAAAGAACCTGGACTTTTTCTTGAGTAGAAATCTTTAAGAATGGATTAGACAAACCTCTTTCACCAAGATGCATATAGCTGATCCTGCGTGTAGGTAAGCCGTTGAATTATATGACATTTGACACCTCTTTCCTAGTAAGTTATTTCTTAGTAAGTTATCATGATCTTACTGAGCTGTTGTTCCAGACAAGAATTACTTTTTACATATAGCATAATTACTTTTTACATATAGCATAAAGAAGAAAACTGACATTTTCCTGACACCTTATGCTAATTATGCCTTTTTGAAATCATTAAAAATTCCAATAGTTTTACAAAACCACATTTAGGGGTTGAATTTTTCTTTTTTTTCTTTGCCAAGAAAATAACGCCATGTACATTTAGGCATGAAACAGATGTGTGTAGATGTCAGACAGCTCCTGATGACATACGCAAGTATTAGAATGGATCCTTAATTGCATACCAAAATTCAATGTCATAAATACAATTTGATTTAACACCACAGCAATCTGATTTATTTTACAGCATTTTGAGGAAAAGAAGGAAAAAATACAATAAAGTGGTAGGTGTCTGTGTTTTTATTGTGGGCTGCATGGTGACATGCTTTGTTTAGGCAAACCAGTACCACACATCAGAAATGGTTTCAGCAAAGTGTTGCTCAGTATGCGTGAGGGTGTTAGAGTGCTATAAAATAAGCAGAATGGGCTTTTCAAAACCCTTTCATAGTTTATTTACAGAACTCAAGCATTACTGAGGGGAACCAATCCCCTCTATGTCTAACATTTAGGCACAAATTTAAATGCTCATGAAGCAGACTAAAATTTAACTTTCTTTTTCTGAGGGCCTTTGTCGTGGTTTAGGCCTGCCACACAGCCCACTCACTGCCCCCCCACCTCCTCCCTCAGCTCCCGGAGGGATGGGGAAGAGAATTGAAAGAATACAACTCCCACGGGTTGAGATAAGAACAGTCTATTAACTAAGGTATAAC
>WYDI02023022.1:4985-16679 GCA_009867235.2 Psittacus erithacus
AGAGAGAGAGAGAGAGAGCTAGCCCTTCCGGGTATCTCCCCGTTCACACCCTGGACATGACGTGCTATGGTATGGAAAACCTCCCTGGCCAGCCTGGGTCAGGTGTCCTGCCTCCGCTTCCTCCTGGCTTTCCCCCCTCCCAGGGCAGAGCATGAGGCTCAGAAAGTCCTTGACCGATTGTAAACATTCTAAGCAGCAGCCACAAACATCGGCATTATCAGCACTGCTCTCAGGCCGAAAGCCAGAAACACAGCGCTGCACCAGCCACTAAGAAGGAGAAAAAATGACTGCTACTGCTGAACCCATGACACCATGGGAAAACGTCAGCACAAGGAGACCAGAAACGTTATGAAACAAGACATTCAATTCCTTGTCACGTATAAAGAAATATGCCACGAAAATGCATTCACAACACCTATGCAAAATTTCTGCTAATCCAGAAATACAGACTGCTGCATGGGGAGGAAGGGGGTAAAGCTGCAAGGGCAGCTTCAAGAGCGGCTGTACTCACTTTTTGAATACTTCTTCAGGAAAACAAGAAAAATATAACCCTGCGGACTCCTGGGTTTAGTTTGCTTTGCCAGCACTACAAAGAGCTCTTGCTGAATGTGAACATCTCTATGGTCTGCTAAAGGCCTGAGGTGCTATGATTTCCTCCTGTCCCAGTTCCAGCTAATCTACGCTTCTTTGAGAAGGGCAAGTGAAGTTTAATTGTTGGAAGCTCATTTTCTTAAGCTTTGCATTAGCAAGCGTTTCAACAGGAATGAAAGTGATGGATGGTATTTCAATAAGTTCATAACATCAATAATCCAGTGTTAAAAACCTGTGCCACCTTCATAGAGCAACTCCAGGCCTTCAGGTTACCCACCATTACTGTTATTTCTACTTGCAAAGACAGAGCTTGACTGGTAAAGATTTACAGCAAAGTACTAAGGGCAGTTTGATCATGTTTTATAATTCAGTACTGCTAGAGAATGACAATTTAAAGAAAACATATTAAGCTCTCAGGCTCTCACTGCTTCGTTTTCATTGTTGTTTTGATCAACCCTTTGAGAAAACACTCTTGTAAAACAATAAATCGAGGACATAGCCCTTTCACTTGATCAGGAAGGACTGTGGCCAACTCTAACCTCTTCATGCAAACAATTCTTCCGCCAGTTTCAAGTGGGTATATGACCACTTAGTTTAGAAGCAGCTTTCCACAGTATTGAGTGGTACCAAAACTTCAGTATAAATATACAGAATGGTTTTGGTTGGAAGGGAGCTTAAAGCTCATCCAGTTCCAACCGTCTGCCATGGGCAGGGACATCTTTACTAGCGCAGCTTGCTCCAAGCCCCATCCAACCTGGCCTTGAATAACTTCAAGTAAAGAAAGTTAAAAAGTCTAACAGTCTGACAAAGGATCTGACTCCACAGCAATCCAGAAGCGCCTCCAGTGCCTTACAAGCATCCATGAAGCTTCATGTGCAGGGACAACCTGGGACAATCAACAGTACACTCAGTACCTCAGACACAGGATATTCCACTGCTCAACAAAGGGGATATTCTTTGCAAGGTCCCGGAATACTGCACATTTTCTACCCTTTACAAGTACAACTTTTTCTTGGGACAGATGGGAATTAGCAGTTTATGCTGTTCTCCTGCTAATGCAATTGTCTACATGCTCCAAAATCATTCTGCCTTTTCCAGACACCAAACCTCAAGTGCACTTCTTCACACCTCAGCACACCCTGAACGCCCTTTAGCTTTGCCAACACGAACACTGCTGGACTATACAAAGCAGTATTAAAATACAGTGAAAGTTGCCATTAAATCAACACTGCACTTTCATACATTGATTCTGTGTACAATTCTTTAAGCAACTACATGCCTCCTTCCAAGGAGCAGCCGCAGAATTTCCAGTCTGCTGCACAGCAGCGCTGTGAAACCATCAGGGCTTACTTCAGGTTTGAAGCACAGCTTGCTGCACAATACGAGAGACTTTGGCTCCCTTTAATAAATCTGTATGTATAAAACATTAACACAGAGTGAAATAAGGAGGTCCACAACGGATTCCAAAGGGGTTTTCCTCTCAATTTCAATCTGCTTAGCATTAAACTGTCCCTGAACGGTGAGTAACCCTAAGAATGTAGAGAAATTGTTCCAGATAAGCAAGGAACAGTTGGCTGCATCTCAGCTGCCTGAAGCTTCCTCTTCTTACAGGTTGCAAATGAACTTTAAAAGCCTAAAGTTTGCTCTAAGATTTTGCCTACTGCTTCCTTCTTCAAGGCAGGCACCACTAGAATCACGGAATCATGTAAGTTGGAAAAGACCTTTAAGATCATCGAGTCTAACCATTAACCTGACACCACCAAGGCCACCACTAATCCATGTCTCTGAGCGCCACATCTACATGTCTTTTAAATACCTCCAGGGACGGGGACTCCACCACTTCCCTGGGCAGCCGGTTCCAGTGACTGACAGTGCACGGGGGTTTTTTGTAAGTGACAACTGAAAAATGCAGCATCTCCTTTGGAAAGCAAGAGGTACGGAACACACAGAACGAGCAGCGAGCAAAGTCCTGCAGGCTCAGAAGAGATGCAGAGTTTTCAAAAGAGGAGATATTTTGAAGATTTTATCTATACTTTTTCCTACGGCAATCATCCAAAATATTGAAATATTCCTGGTTTCCTGTCACATCTGCCCAGGCTTTTCAGTTCCTGCATCATCCATTAGAGCCCCCTCCACCCAAATCAAATTAAAAATCATAAAATTGGGTTCCACTAACCACATTAACACAAGGTACAGCTGTTATTTTACCACACTATCAAATATGCCATAGCTAAAACTTCCAGTCATCACAGGAAATCAACATCAAGATATTTCTTTATAATTCTCTCATCATTCTTCATCTTCTTCTCTCTTCTTCTCTTCTGCTAGTTCCTTAGCTCAGCATCCTCACAGCTAATGGTTATACCTTACTCCCACGTTTGAATTTATCAGGTTTTAACTTCCACACCTTGATTCGTGCTATCCCTTTCATTACCAGATGAAAGAGCTCTTCACGCTTAATCAACTTACCTCTTTGTTGTCTTTTGATGCATTAATCACTTACTAAAAAAATTCCTTCTCTCCGCATCTTTCTTGCCCTGAAGTGGTTTTTGAGCTCCCTCACACATCATGCTTTTGATTATTACTAAAAATATTGGAAATTGTAATGTACTTTCAAAGAAGCTAAAGCATCCTGCAAGCAGGACACAATGAAGTTAAGCACTTTGCACATCTAAAACAAGTTACGGTCCCTTCTCTGAAGAGATCAAAGAGCAGACATATGGCTGTAGACAACAGGAAAAACCACAAGAGGATACTGGCCAGCCTGGTCAGGGTGTTTAGCTAACTGACTTTGAAGTCAACAGTGCCATGAGTAGAAAGTCACATTCCAAAATGTGCCTTACTGTCACTCGGAGGTAAGAATGAACCACCTTGCTCAGAAGGTGTCTGAAGCTGTGCTGCTCCCATTCGCACACAGTAGATGTTTCATAGAGACTTCAAAGATTACCACAGGCATGAAGAGATGGAGACTTTTTAGAGCAAGAAGAGGTTAACTGCAAAGGAATCAGCATCTTCCTAGGAAAAGGAAGTTCCATTCTGTCTATCCTGTGGAAGTGTGCCAGCAAACAGAAAGAGAGGGCTACTGGATAAAATAAGATTCTGCTATCATGCGGAACAAAAGTACAATTCAGACTACTCAGCAAGTTATTAGCTTTGTATCAAGAAGGACAAGCACAGTTAACATCCCTATAGTCAGGAATGGCTAAATTACTAGTCATGTTTCCAAAGGAACCCTTAAAACTCAAGATCAATATGGATTATTTTAGATCACCCCCTTCACTCATCACTACTGAAACAGTTGGCGGATGTTGCTTATCTTCAGGCTGCCACTCAAGTTCCGTCTAATTTTTGCTGTGACTGGGAGTTATCTGATATGGTGATGGCTTGGGCGAGAGGATACAAAGGTGGATATGTCGGAATGAATGAAAAAGTAGGACAAAGGAGGTTAGGATTTGTTTTTAATTCTTATATTCTGAAGCAAGGATGAATGTTCTGAATGAAACAGAAAATTGCTACTTCTCACTAAGTACCCTTTTGGCCAGAAAAGTTTCTCAACTTCCTAACAAACATTTCCTGGCTTGTAAAATGCTTCAGTCTCCAGGAAACAGAACTGCAAGAAGAAATGCGAGAACAGTAAAAATTCCCTTATCTAATTTTATTTACTCTTTCTGGGGCTCTATTCTATTTAAATGTAAGAGCAGGAGGAGGAAGAGGAGGGTGAAAAGGCAATTATCTTTCAAGTGAGGGGAAAAAAACGTGAAATATGACATTCAGTTATAAAAGTATTGGATTTGCTGCAGCAAAAGGAAAATCAAACCAGGTGAACCCTCAGGTCAGGTCCTGCAGTGACCAACGTGCTTTTAGGGACAGACCAACAGAAACAAGCTCCGCTGCACACCAGGGATTGTGTAATGCAGAGGAAAAACTGTGCAAAGATGAAGAAGTGCTTCCTGCCCCCTGCAGCGATCAGCTTACTCCTTGAAGCATGAGATTTGATTACCTTCATCTCAGCAGGCACAGCCACGAATCTCTCTGTCTGCCTACGAGTGCCCAGCACGTTCTATGGGACAAAGGGACAATAATAAAAGTATTTCTAGAGCACTTCCATCCTGCAACCTCAGCAATAACTGCAGTGAGAAATCTGTAGCAAGAACATGCAAATAGCATTAAAGGCATTACAATCCCTTTGCATTTTAGATGTTCTCTTTTCAAGGAAAAAATCCTGTAAATTCATCAAGTCTAACAAAACCTGGTGACAATTCAATCCCCCATGACAGATAAGCAAGAAAACCCAGTGAAGAAGTTGTTTATCTGAGAGAAGCTTTAGGACAATCCATATACATGACATATGGCACGTACCCTTGTGGTGTGTCATTAAGCTTGAGCGCAGATTTTTGCAAAAGCCCCTAAACACCACCCATCAAAGCAATCAAATAAGAACACTGACAGTTAAACATCTGTGTCCTGCTCGACAATACGCAGAAAAACACTTGAAGTCTGACATGCCTTAACTATGGAGTAACTTCAGGCACGCAATGATACTGGCTCACGAACATCTTTAGACTACTGCTCAGTTAGTAGCACTGTCTTCCCTCAGTGCATGCAGCATTAATTTACTGTCCCTCTGTCAGCTACAAGGCTCTTTGCAGCTTCAACACTAAACTATTTCAGTTGAGCCTGTAGGAAATAAGGCAATAACAACCCTTGGAAGCTGTACCAGGGGTCTGTTACATGGGCAATTCCTTCTCCCCTGAGCGTACATGTCACAGACTGAGACTCTGGGGAGGACGAGGGAAGATGGAGGCTACATTAGCTTTCATTTCTTTAAAATGCTCTGCTGAAGAAGAGATGAATTGCCAAGACAACACCATGGTTCATCCAAGATGAACATCTTGGAACCAAAGTCAAAGGATTAAGAAGTCCAATACCTGGATTTGAGGAAATACAAAAACAGAAGAGGTGGCCTTGAATACTTTCTTCCTGGGACGAACATGCGCTTGAAAGGACCAAAAAGACAAGGCAAAATGTCTTCTTGGTGCCTGAAGGTATTTAACACAGTGGAGCAAGGGGAATATAATCAGCATGAAAGTGCTCTTCATAAATAATGGACAGTCTAGCAGCTTTCATCTACTCTGCACTTTAAGAAAGTTTCTACTGCTGAATATTTCATGAGCAAAAGGTCATTTATTGTGGTTTTTAAATTATACAATTTAGAAACTGTTAAGAAAAAAGTTCCATATTCCAATGCAAAAATGATGAGTTTTGAATTTCCAAAGGAACACTGGCAGCCTAAACACATTCTGAAAGCTCTCACACACAAACTACCAGGGACACGTCTGCCCTGAACTGGAACTACTGAGTTCAAAGATGTCCAGTCCTATTCAGACATACACTACTTATTTTCAAGTGAAGACTAAACCTGAATGTGCGTTTCCCAGAGATGTCAGTTCTGGTTTGTACTTCTCTCCAGGCTAAACCGCTGATCACAGCTGGGCTCAGATGCGCTTCTGCCACAGCCATTTTCAGGAAACCTCTTTTCCGTACGTTATTTTAAAGGTATTTTACAACAGCCTTTTCAAATGCCAAGTAGAGCTCCACACAAACAAAGCCATTAAGGAAACACACTGGCAAACAGGTGAATCGCCAAGATGAGTTACAGGCAACCTTAGCTCTGTCCGCTGTTAATGCTAGACTACAACACAACCCTACTGCCGCATCCAGAGGCAGGTGTTCTGTGGGTGTAGATTAGCATCACATTACAGAAGTCAGTTGTGTTATGTCTGGTTTCCATCAAGAGAACCACCAGCGCACTTCTCAGCACAAAGTGTCTGTACAGTATCATGCACCCATGGAAGGACACCACTGGAGTGGTGCAAAGCAGCACACCGGGCATCCCAGTGACTTGCAGCTTCACTAACACCAAATCAAGCGGCCCCAGAACATTATTAGGTAGCACTCCTTAGCCACAGATATCCTTGGGGAAATTTTCAGTTTCCTTTCTAACACCACACTTCCAAACCATCCAGCTGCCCTTCACAAAACAGAACTACAGCAACAAAAAACCAAGCCTGAACAAAAACCCTCACTTTAAACCCCAAACAAGTGAAAAAAATAATGAATATGTATTGTCTTTCTAAAACTAACACAGCAAAAATAGCTTTCCCTTCGTATTTTCTTCATATGGCAACCGAGTCCCTCCCCCCCTGAAGCCCTCTTATTTTATTCACAGTCCTCAATTTAAAAGACCACATAATAAAACCACGACAAAAGCGATCAGAACAAACAGCACCATCCATGGCAAATCATCTACATACTAACGGACCCCTGCATACAGACAACAAACATGCCTGTGGCAAGAAAGGGGTTTATTTATTGAATGACTTCCTATGACACCACAAAGAAGATGCCTGAGATGCCTGGATAACCTCTAGATCAATCACCTTCATTAGCAGCCAACTGCAATGCAAGCCCCACGGAGCTATGGGGCACGCACAGGAACACCACCTACGAAGCGGTACTTTGGATCTCAGGTATTTTTCTGTGCATTTGTAAAAATAGAACTGATCTTTAGCACTTAATTCAAATGGGTTTACAGCTTTGCTGAGATTGTGTTCCTCCTGCAATTACCAGTTGAAAAATTCAGCCTTAAGACACTGTACTTAAAAGCTTCAGTTGTATTAACAGTCAAACTACACTTTTAAAACAGAGTTTTTCATGTCTGTTGCAGAGCTAGTTGGAACAAGAACCAATGATACCTATAGGCTTTCTTGCTGCCTTTTGCATTGCTCTTCTCTCATTACATTCTATGGACTTGGATGTAAAGGTGGAAGAAAAATCTTTATTAGGGAAAAAATTCAATAGGAAGAAAACGTCTCCAAAAGAAACAAAGCATCTCAGTTGTGCCCCCTGCTTGTGCAACAGGAAAAGCAAGCTCTTGGTAGGGCTCGCCAAACCAGGCTGCAGCTGGATCCAAAATATTATTGATGGGTAAGTGAAGTTCATATATACATATATCGATAGTTAAACACCAACACACTAGACTAATGAAGATACAGACATCCTTTTCTGTTGGACAGCACCTAACAATTTGTCTAGGGACTATAACTGAAGCCAAAGACAGCCTGTTTACTCTGTATTAAAATACAGTATTTCATAGCACACTGTTAGAGTAAATGTATCATCTGGTATTTAGATAGAGAGTTAGATATCTAAGAGAAAACAGGATGTGCCAGTTTAGATGAGCAATCCCACAAAGAATGACTATGATACTCATATAAAACCAACCTAAGGATAAGCCCATGGAATGGTAAGACAATAAAGCCTCCTACACCAGATCACACAATAGGAAATGAAATGACCCATCTAGAAATGATGCAGCTACCCTGCTTCATATAGAAGAGACTCAACGACTGGGCACCCATTTTCCCTACTCCACCCGCATCCCTGGTATGCCCACAAACCAGTAAAAGACACAGCAAAATAGGCATAGTCTTTTTGAGTGCCGGTGGTCAGAACGTGACCACCCTGAGAACTGATTCTCAGAAGAAAATCTGTGCATTGCAAGAAACTTTAGGCACCACTGAACTCCACAGTTCTCAGAGGTCAAACAAAGAGGGCAACTTACGTAGCTCGCCTACTTTCAGTATTTCACACAGCATCTTTGTCAGCTCAATGCTACTTCGGCCAAATGGGCACTCATGCTTGTCTTCTCGACTGCTGTTCTCCAGGACAATCTGAAGGAGGAAACGAAATAGGAAAAGATCAGTTTGAAGAGCCCATAAGCTGAAGCTCTGTTCTCCACATCCCACATGTGCAAGACATACCAGGCTGAATTTAGGAACCGGTGATTGGAGGCTCTGTTTTCATGAACCAGGTAAATGACCTATGTCTGAGGCAATCAGCAGGACAGAAACAGTGCTGCTCCATGGCCAGCTAAGAAGCTTTGCCATTCCTATGCAGTGCTCCTGTTCTGTACCACCCCTGGCTTGGAGGAATTGCAGCAGAAGCCAAAGAGAAAGAGCGAGCTTCATTTTAAATTTGCCAGCTAAAAGAAATGAGATATAACGATGTAAAGACATGAACACACCTAGAAGGATATATAAACAAACCAGAAAACATAGTGGGATTCAGGCTCCAAAAAAGATCCAAGTGTCAAAACTCAAAGAGAAGCCCACAAAGGAAGAAAACGCGCACATCTTCTCTATTATGGAAGAAACCTGTGCTTGTGTGCAAAACATTTCAAGGAACTATCAGTCTTGCATCAAGCCTATGAGTGCTGCAAAAGCAACCCAAGCAGAGCCTTTGTGTTCTCTGTTGAGTGACGTTGCAAAATAAATGGGACAAAAGAACTCCCTGCACATTTTACACCCGTTGAGTTCTGCCATATCGCACAGTTGGATAAGATTTTCCCCAGCACCACAAATCAATATGAGATTTCACTGTAGATGGAAAAATGAGTGACAAAACCCATCCTAACCAGCTGCTGCATAGCCTGGGGATGAGGGACAGAGGAAGAAAATGAATTTTAAAGGTAAGAGATTTTGCCAACACCAGAGAACCTCAGAAGCTTTCTAATCTTCCTGCACAAACAGATGCTTAGACATTGTGCTCTGGCTTTGCTTTCCTCCTGTTTCCTTAGTTCCCATCTTCACCATGTCCTTTTGTTGGTTGTGGGCTTGGTTTGGGTTTTGGTTGGTTGGCAGTTTTAAATGGCTCAATTCTGGCAGCAAAGACAGCTTTGAAAGAGGCTCCAAGGCTGGAAATCTTCACTGAAACCCAGAGGAAGAGTTGGAAGAGAAAACTGATGCTTCACTGGATGCCAGCAAAACCCTTCCCCTCCTTCCTCCCTCCCCAGATCCTTGTTGTGACTGTTTCATGTTCTCTGATGCAAGTAAGAAAGTTAAGTCCTTCACACAGCTTGCCAAAGCATCTTCACCAGCATCTGTTTTAATCCTACCGTACAAAGGGCAGCCTCCAGCTGATACTCTGTTCCCAACACATCACCCAGAGATTACAGAATCACGGAATGGTTTGGGTTGGAAGGGGCCTTAAAGCTCCTTCAGCTCCAACCCCTGCCACGGGCAGGGACACCTTCCACTAGAGCAGCTTGCTCCAAGCCCTGTCCAACCTGGCCTTGAACCCTGCCAGGGATAGGGCTGGTCGCTCTCTGTGTTACAAGAGTGGATAACCACTTCATTTTGTTTTCCATTGGTGATTTTTTTAAAAATCACCTTCAGACTTTGCACAGAAATTCAGGAAAACCTCAGGGATATGATAAATATTTGAGCTCCGTGATTTTTTCCTGGCCTTTTCCAACAGGACAGCATCAGAACCATGTTCATCACTTTCCCAAGAGGATCTGCTTTTCCTTCTCAATGTTTTGGGTTACATTACATATAATTGTTCCGTATCATCTCTGCATAACAGCTGCACCAAAAACACCACTGCAATTTCTGTTCTGCGTTGCTGCAGCCACTGTTCAAGGAACATGTGAATATGATTTTGCATTCCGGATGAATCATCCTGCTTCAGCCTCTTTCATGGAGGACCGTGCTACACTTCCATACCCAAATGCAGAAGCAATGACAGAGCAGCACAAGCCCAGTGTGAAGCTGTGTCTCAACACCTCTCTGAGATTGCTTCTCTTGTTTCATTATTATTGTGGTTTCTCTCTCACATAATAAAACACAAAATCTGCATACTGGAGCAGGGGGCTGCTTTGACACAGATTTAGACACAGCAGAGAAACA
The DNA here is from genome assembly GCA_009867235.2 of Psittacus erithacus. Lineage (NCBI taxonomy): Eukaryota > Metazoa > Chordata > Aves > Psittaciformes > Psittacidae > Psittacus > Psittacus erithacus. The sequence goes on from WYDI02023022.1 coordinate 15,326, forward strand.
CGGGTAATAAAATCAATGGAGAGGCAAAATGAAGGGGTAAGGGGAGGGAGAGGGAAGCACACGGATCAGCATTCCCGCAAATGCATTTTGTTGAGTTTCACATTAACCCGACATATTAACATTTCATGAGCACATAAATATTTAATGGTGACACCATATATGCATATAATGTCAGGCAGAATTACAGCAATCAATAAGAATGCCAGAGAAATAGTGAAGGCACTGTGTATTGCTACACAGCAAATTAAATGGCAATTTGAGTAATCAATATGTAAAGCAGCTTCGAAACGCTCCTCAGACACACTCTGTGTGAGCTCCATCTTTTAGTATTTGCTGTGCAAAACAAGGCAGAGCTGCCATGTCACAATTTCCATAAGAAAAGAAGATGGAAGGCCCTTCACTCCATCTAAATACCTGCAAGCAATTTTGACAGATATGGATCTTGAGCACGAAACAGCAACGGTAAAAAGGGAAAGAGGAAGAAAAAAAAGGCTCTTATAAATACCCAAAGAGAAATCATTCCGGGTCTCGGCAACAGATTTCAGATTTACAACGTTCATTATTACATCTGTAATGCTCTTTTCACGACTTCGCGACTCATATCCTGTTCCAAAGTCAAATGCTATAAATACAGCTGATAATGGCATGATTTTAATATTATTTCCTTTATCACTCTGGTTATGAAAGAGAAATGAGCAGGGAATGGACATGTTTACTTCATAAACTGGTGAAAACAATAGCAGGGAAAGAAACATAACACCCAGCTCTAGACTGAAAATACTTCTGTATGTCTACAGAGCACACAGCTGACTTGATCCATGTTTCCATCACAACAGCGCTTTTACCAAGGAAAGGAAAGGATTGAGGAAGCCATGAATCCCACACACAACCTTCATTCAAGCAGAGGTCTGTCATTAATGCTCATGAAGTGGCTGCACCCTATTATCTTCCTCCTCCTCCCCCTCACAAATCCACAGGGAGCTGCATATCCACCAGGCATTTCACAGTCGGCAGGTTAAACTTGCCTGGGGGAAATACTTAAAGGCAGACATCACAAGAGAACCCTCGGCTCCACAAAATCAGGGGATCATTTAGGTTGGAAAAGACCTTTAAGATCTTTAAAGTCCAACTGCTAACACAGCACTGCCAGGGCCATCACTAACCCATGTCATTAAGTGCCACATCCAGATGTCTTTTTAAACATGTGCAGGGCCGGTGACTGCAGCCCTGCCCTGGGCAGCCTGTTCCAATGCCTGAGCACCCTTTGGGGAAGGAACTGTTCCTCAGCTCCATCTAAACCTGCCCTGGTGCAGCTTGAGGCCTTTTCCTCTTGTCCCATCCCTTGTTCCTTGGG
>WYDI02023022.1:16720-35508 GCA_009867235.2 Psittacus erithacus
TCCATCTGAACCCCCCAGGTCCCTCAGCCCTTCCCCATCACACTGTGCTCCAGGCCCTGCTCCAGCTCCATTGCCCTTCTCTGGCCCCGCTCCAGCACCTCAAAGTCTCTCTTGTAGTGAGGGGCCCAGAACTGAACACAGGATTCGAGGCACAGCCTCACCAGTGCCCAGTGCACGGGCACAATCACTGCCTTTCCCTGGTGCCGCATGGTGCTCAGCCAGGCTGGGATGCTGGTGGCTGCCTTGGCTACATCGGCACAGTGCTGGCTCATGTTCCATCTTCTTCAGTCCTACCTCAACCCTCGTCTGCTTGGCTGCCCTTTGCTTTGCTATTAGAAATGTGCTGCCAGTTTTCCCTTGCTTTAGTCCTGAAAAGCTGCAGAATTGGGAATGTCCAACGTGAAACACAGCTTCTAATATGCTAGATGTTACACAGTCAAAACCCAAACCCAGGTCACGGTACAAGAGTACTAAATGCTGCAGACCCTCTTCTCTTCCTCTTGACCAATACTATTCATGACCATGAGGCAAAGCAGAAACAACCACGATGTGTAACACCCAACAATGTGAGGAAAAAAGGAGGAAAACAGAGAAAATGAGAGCAGCACAGAATGGGAACAAACCTGGTGTCACAAGAAGAATGAGGCTGAACTGACCAGCAGCAGAGGAGAAAGGAAGAGGTTTAAAAACGTTTTTAAAAATGCAAGCAGGTGAAGTACTCAGGAAACCAATGCCATCCGTTTTCTTGACATTTCCACAAATGAAACTCCATAGCCTATTAAGGCGTGGGAATGGGACAGCAGTCATAGCAGAATACAGATCCGTGCAGTCTTTACTGGCTTTCAGCTACGCACTTCTCCTCTCTGACAAATTCCTGCTGCAAATCGAGAAGAAACATTTCCCAATCACCAAACAAAACCAAAGAGTGATCAGAAAGAGAAATAAAGGCTCAACCATGTTTCCCAAGGTGGACATTTCTGGCAGCCTGGGTCAGAATTGGTGAGAGTTGAATTTCTCCTGGGACTTTGCCAGACTGAAGCACCCTGAAGGCAAAGTCTTTTCAAGAAGTGGAAGGCAGCCCTCCAACATCAAATGTCCAACAAAGCATTTAGAGAGCTGCAGGAAAGAGCATTCCTCCTTAGAAGAGATGTTGTTTTTAGCAGCAAGCTCTTTTGTACTTCCCTAGTGTTATAATCAGTGGTGCTCAGCATCAAAGAATGCTCACCTACCTTTACAAGGTATCTACCAAAGCCATGGACAATAACATTAATTCAAGTGTCATGCCAAGATCACAGATGCTTAATTTTCCACATTTGACTACCATGGGCTTAAAAATCTGCATCAGCTTCAATAATGCAGTTTATACCTGCTATTAATGAATTCAAAAGCTTCCTCATCAAAATCCAGGAAGATGAAATCACCACACAGAAATACTCCCCTTTGACTGGGAAGGAATATCAACTTAGCCAATACCTTAATCCCTCACATTAAAGATGGAATTGGCTCAAAGTATACCGCCCACAGCAACTGCAGATGTAATTCTCAGATTATTGAACCACCCTCAGGGCTTGGCAATGGAACAGATTCATTGTGATTAGGAAGTAAATGTAGAAGTGAAAGGCAAGACCCACTATAGCTGCATCAATACTTATACTAAACCCCACAGCAGGCAGAGTTCAAAACGTGTTGCTGCACTATCAAGAAGGAGCATTTCCCCAGACCTATTTTGTAGTTCTGTCTAAAGCAATCCTGCATTAATACAGAACAAGCTTTCTAGCAGTCTGCTGTAGGTTCCTATCAAGAGGTTCAGAGTGCTAGTTAGTAAAGGCAGCAAAAACTGCCTTAGACCCAAAATGAAGTCAGGCAGCATTCTAAAATCCCAAAATTGCAGGGATGCTCTTCATTTTCTTCACACTGCTTTTCCTAAGCCTCCTTATCACATACTGTAGGCTTCACCATTTTGCCTTCATTTAGATGCCTTAAATAACTCTAGGAAGCAAATCCTAAGGATATGCTTCCTGAGAAGGATAAGGGACTCTGCTGCAGACAGTTTCCATTCATCCTCTTCATCAATTTTACTTTCTTCCTAAGGCAGCTTGTCATTTGCTTCAAGTTCAGCACCAGTGTCCTTCCAAGAGCCTTCACTCAGCACTGTCCCCTCTAAGCTGCCTTTTTATCTTCATTACTTCACAACCATGAATTAACACCGGGGAGGGGTAACCAGGAGGAGGGTACAGTGCCCACTATGGCAAAGCAGCCAGGAGACAGTGACACAGTCATACAGGACAAGAGGGAAAAGAAAAGCAACTGTTATTGTTATGTCACTATACAGTAACGTGTAGGTAAGAGGGTCAATTCAAACTGCCATGGTGTTTGAGTGCAGCCATTAAATGCTTCTAACAAAGATCGCTCTCCAGATTTCTCATAGGCTACCTTTAGGTACTGATATCTGAGTGGAAGGTAGGGACAGAGAATAGAAAGACTGGCAGAGAAAAGAGAAAACAAGAACACACTGAACAGGCTGGGAACCACCAGCCTCTGGCAAGTAGGTCTTGTGTGGAAAACCGCATTCCTTCAAGAGATGCACGAGGACGACTCATATAACAAAGCTCATTTTTCTCCTTAATTTTAGCAGAAATGAAATAAACTACATTTTTTTTCCTATCATTTCTGCAAGAAAAATGGCCTGGCAGAAATCAAGCTCGGTTTTACATCCAAAAATGCTGAAATGATGTTAGACTACTCGTATGTGATCAGGCTAGAAGGAGTAGGCACGAGGAGTCTTTGTGAATCGGCGGAAGGATGTGTAGGCAGCCTCCTGTACAACAACTGCATGGGTTACGGCAGCGCACAGCAGCCAGCCTGACTGTGACTCAACCCATTACAGTTCTGAGAGGTCTCTGCAGGATGCCAGCAATCTTCCTGCCTGCATCACCGGCACTCACAAACAGCACCTGCGACTCAGGAAAGCTTCAGAAGGAGAAGGAGGCTCCTCAATCTCCACAACTTAAGTAGCTGCTGGGGAGAAAGTGTCTGCATCGCAGCTGTGTGAATGAACTCCAGGTCGGCAGAAGCAAGGGGAAGGGGATTTTCTACTGCTGATCCTACACCACCTCCATGTTCAATTCTCACATAGACAAAATAACTCTTGGTGCAGCCCGAGTCCAAACGTCGTTCTGATCTGCAGCATTTTCATAACTTTGAATATTTGTTTTAAATACAAGAATGGAAAACATAGAAGCATGCCACTAAATATCACACCCACCAGCCACTAAAACGTAATGGCAATGGACCCATTATGAAACACACCAAGGGATCAACAAGCCCAACTACACAACATGGATTTCAACACTGGTTTCCCATCCTGGGGACAGTATTATAAACAGAAAATTCCACATTCAATATCTAACAAATATCTGCATGAAAAACAGATAAAATCAGTCAGAAAAGGGATAATGTTTCTCTGCTACAGATGAGGGACTTGAATTACAGGCTACAGTAAAATTATCTCTTTCCAAGGAATGCTTATTTTTTTCCCCCTACACATATCAAGAACCTACTAAATCTAATAAATGGCAGAGAATTTGGCATGAACTTGGGTAGCCAGCTGGGCAGGATCCAAACAGGTGGAGAGCCAATGCTCAGCCCAGGAGCTGCTAAGTTTATTTGCAGTTTCTGCCTGAAGCACCAATCTCTTGTGCTTAAACAAAACAAGGAAACACAGAATGTGTCTTCTCAAGGAAGAATCTCACTCCAAAGGAACAGTGAGACCTGCTAGAATATGGCTACTCATAAGCGCACAAGAAAAATACTGACAAGTCACCAACATTCATCAAAAGCAAATTCATCAGAATGAGAAATGTGGGCCCCATCAGAGACAAAATCATGCAGGGCTTCTCTGTGACTCAGCTCGCTCCCTGTGAAAAACAATAACCTCCGAGTAAAATCCCACACTCCCTCCAGATGAAGGTTATGCTATCACTACAGTTAAGATGCCTGTGCGGAACATGTAAAATAAGGGAATGTTTCAATGGTGGTTTATTAGAAGCTAAGTTGTAGTTGCTGTAAATTCAATTTATCCAAAAGCATCTGCTCTTTCTTGCCTGGAAACACTCTTAAAATTAGACCAGATCCAAGATGAATGGCAGTCTGCTCCCGACTGGAGCAGTAGCTTTGATTTTGCTGCCTGCTACCAAGAACACCTGAATGAACACTGACTGTACATACAGCAATCAACCTATCAAACCCGCAGAGCCAGTGTGTCTACAGAAGCATCCCAGGCACAGGCACAGCACACAGGGCAACAAGCATCAAATTCTTCTTTTTGGGTTACAAATAAAAGGAGCGCTCCATTTTGGGTCCTTTAACTTCATAGCAAATTGAATAATATCATTATTTCAAATCAGTATCAGCAAACTGAAGCGTGTGCACAGAAAAACCAAAATCAGACAAATGAATACACACCTACAAACACATCTGCATACAAAACATTTCAGTTTCATATACGTAAATCTCTCTCCCCATTGTATCTTGAAAAGAAAATGGATCTGAAGAGTCTTGCACCATCAGTTCCCAAACAAATGGATGACAAAGCGCCAATAAATGGAGACACCAACAGCAGAGGTGGCGTAAGTGTTTCCATAGATAGGTTTTCTCTCAGACCCTCTTTACACCCCGGGAAGCGTCAAAGGCACACTGCTGCAAGTTACCAGCAAGAAAGATCTCAAGATGTCTGCACTGAGTAAAGTCTGATTTAAACAGTAACTTCTAATTTTAGTTTTAAAATTGGTAGAAGGTGAAGCTGACGCAGTTTTGGAAAGGAGCAAACTGAAGCAGGGGAAACACATGACTTGTCTGCTCCGTAAGAACAAAAACCCCAAAAAGATTATCTGTCACAAACCTTTATTGCAACCGTTTTCTTCACTGTTAACTTTAATTATACACTCTGTCTGTCCTGTAATTATGGGGCTTGGAAGCTGCCAATTATTTCCTGTGGAAAACTTCTTACCTTTCTTGCAGAGATTCCACAATATTTCCATCAATGCACTCCATGGACTATGTCACCTTTACAAGCAAAGCCTCTGATGACAGCAATTGATTATTTAAGTGGAACATGAAAGAAATGCAATGTCCCTGACAGCACCAGACAACTAATGAAGAACACAAAGTAAAGCTAACTCCACAGAAAACTAATTCAATAGGAAACGTGTTTAAAACTCAAAATGATAGCTAAGGACACCACACAGTCAAAGAGAACAGGGATTTGCTTCCCTGCCACTACACAACCTTTCTTTGGGATGCTACAGACCTATTGCACAGTAAACAAAAACCCAAGATTCAAACTCAATCAACCCAAAGTCTAAATAAACACTGTATTGATCTGAAGGAGGACAGCAAGGAGAGAAGACATTACTGTAATTTCAGCAGTAAGCACCTGACAGGGGAAAGGCGAATGAGAGAAATGAGAAATAGGTCGGAAAGAATCAAATAGGCAGAAAAAGTTTGGTTATTTTTGTTTCATCACGCAGCACTCATGTTTTCACCTTGAAATGCCTCCTGCTTTCAAGACGCAGAGTTACTCATCTGCTTCACTCCTTCAGACCCACATTCTTCAACACACTGACATTGTATTTACTCTTCCTACAAGTACTTTTGCTTGCAACTGGTCTTTGGAGCTCCAAAGTGAAGGGCACTTCAGTTTCAGACATCCTTCCCACCTGATTCATTTATTATGTAAATTATTTCTAAGTAGAATCACTTATGAGAGGCAGACCAAGGAATGAAAAGAGAAGAGATTATTTATTGCTTGTCATCTAACTTCTCCTTACCCATTTCTTTCAGTAACACAAGAAGATACTTGACTAAGGGCCATACTAAGAAAGCAACAGGTCAGACTGCAGTGATTTGTGCTATTAAACTGCCAATGCACTTAGAGAGACCATTGCGACTTCCCAATAGTGACTTTGCTTAAAATACCACATTCTGTCAGGAGAAACTTCGTATTTTTCAAGCTTGTTTCAAACCAACTCTGGTTTCCAGTCTCCATTTTTAACTGCTGCACAGCACAGACATTATCCCAGGGTACAACAGTCAACAGTATTGCAAAGGGCCAAGCTGAAAATAATCTCTCCTCTTAGAACCACAGTATTTCCTAGCATCAAGAATGGAAAAAGAGAAAAGCGCTCCTGTCAAACAAGCTTTTCAGCATGCACGTATAGCTTGTACAGACAATTCCTTGTGGTAACTTAACCTTGACCACGGAGAGGATTTTTGTTAGAAATACACCTGAAAGAACAAGCAAGGTGAACAGGCTGTGCAAGCAGAGCAAGCTGGTGGTGTGGGAGCTTCGGGAGACAACGGCCATGAAGAAAAGGGGTGATGTCAGATGTGAAGTAAGAAACTCAAAATGAAAGGAAACAGGCATATCAGGACTCACAGGAACTACTGTACACCAGCTAGTAAATCAAGGAGATTAAAAGGGAAAAATCAGGTGTCTTTTGCGATCAAAGACTAGCAATGCTGCAGGAGTTGCACAGCACCATTCATCTCAGAGGTGTTCAGCATGCTGCCAACGTGACAAGGTGGACCACCGCAGATCACTGAGCTACCATGCCAGCAATGCTTGGGTAAGAATTACTCAGAACTACTTAGGAAAGATGGGTAGGCGAACACACTCCCAAGGCGCGTTAACAGTTCCTAAAGCAGCTTTGGGCAAGCAGTTTAATCTGAGCATGCTTCAGTATGGCAATTCCAGTGCACATGTATTCTTTCTCAGGTGGAAAATACATGAAGCACGCAAGAACTAAACAAGAATAAAAGAAGGCATTTCAAAATAACAACAGAAAATCTCAGTAATGAAGCAGCAAGAATCCTGCATTACAAAAACAGAGCAGAGCCAGCAGCAAAGTCCCTTCTAAAGAGTGGCTAATTACATGCTACACTGACCCCAATTTTTAAGACAGCATTTGCAACATGAAAACAAACAATAAGAAAACTGGAGAGACGTCAAAGAAAGCTCTGCTTCAACAGCTCTGCTTTTTCAGTCGTCTTTCAGTTCTCTCCAACTTCTATAAAGCACAACTGTCTCTTTTGGGAGCACTGGCTGCCCCTAACAAGTGTATTCTCTAAAATTAGGATTTTCAGAGCAAGTTTATGAAGTAGCACGAGCCGGGATCTCACCAGATTTAAATGAGATGCAACAACCAATTCTCTTTTTATACACAAACCCACAATTTGGCATAGTTTAGCCAGTAAGTGAAACAGCCCTTAATTTCAGGGATTTACAGGGGTTGAGAAACACTGCTGTATTGCACGCTGCCACAGTTTAACACTTATTGCTAGATTCAGACTGAAGAGAAAGATATATTAAAAGAGCAGATCTTGTGGCCTCCTATCATGTCCACGTAACAAGCCAGCCTGGATATCAGCAGGCCCTTTATAAACCTATTTGAGTTTTGACACTAATCTACTTGGAGAACAAACTAGTTGATAATGAGTATTAAAAGGTCACTCTTCATTTTTTAATAGAAACGACTGGAAACCACCCCTGCTATCTCAGAACACTGACCTTCTAGACTATCCTCTACCCCCATCTGTGCTCACCAGCTTTATGCTTGGCAAATATTTGATTTCTATAAAGGTCAGGAAAAGTTCCATTCAGAGGCGGGTATTACTCAGCTGTATACCTCTCGCAAGAACGCAACACGTAACCTCCTACATTTCTATTTTAAGGGTAGTTGAAGCGGAGCGGTCAGGGGGTAGGAACAGGTTGCACAAATGAATCGTGATGCTTCTTACCTATTTTTCTCCAAGCATCTCCTCAGTACAGTTTTACAGTGCGCATCCTAACTCCCAGGACACTTGCTCATCAAAGCCTCATTTCCACAGAAAACCTTGATAGTTTTTGGTAGACTTAGAGCAGGGCAGAGAACTGGGCACAATGACTCATTTCTGAGCTTACGGACATCCATCACACATCTGAAAAAGGCACAAGCTCATCTCCCTTCTCTTTGTAGGTCTAAGCAAAAAGTTATACTGGGGAAAAGCAGCATCTACAATGTCTGACTCAGCAGTGACAGACCAGGCAGATGTACAGCTTTCTCCCCAGTCTTTTACAGACTTACGCCATGCTTTAGTGTTACATGGTTTGGCTTCCTAGAGTTTGTTGTTAATGACATCAGAACTCTGAACCTCCTCTTCAAAGTCAACTGTAAACAGGACATAATCACTCCAAACAGGCAACTGCACAGACCTCAAAGATGAGAAGGAGCCTTACCCGTATATAGGCATCCTGGTGATGTTTAGCAAAGTACAACATGTCGTCGAGGGCTAGCATTCCTGGAGGGGTCTGTGTAAAATCCATTGCAGGGTTTACATGATTCTGTAAAGAGATAACAAGTTGACTCAATTAGCGCCTTTACAAGAGCTATCAGCTCCCCAGTGATGTGCACCATGTAGCAGGTAGCTGCTGCGGCTGACCGTCCAGCAACAGAACTCTTTTTACTGAGCACAAAACTCTTAACAAGGAAACAGTCCATGCCTTTAAAGTTAAAAGCCAAATGCAAACACTTCGAGGTTGGCAGGTCAGTCATTCATTTCTGTGGCTACAGAACGGAGTTTCCCAAAGGCTGAGTGTGGTAGAAGCATGGATCTCCCATGTCTTTCACGGCAGAGACACACCTCGGGAGTACTACATACTAAAAGCACTGTTTATATGAAAATGCAGATCAATACACAAACAGCCACCAAAACACCTCTTTATACAACTGCTCTGGATTGATTTCTAATAAACCACAATGAGGATTAAAACCTACTAGATTCTAAAGCTGTATTAAGTCTATTGGATCTTGTGTACTCCTGAACACAAAGGGCCTTGGACAAAAGCATAAAATTAAACAGATTCTCCTGTGGAATTCAGGTAAATTTTTGGTCACGTTCTGAATCTATGAATTTCAACTATGAAACACTAATGAATGAACAGACCAACTATAACCAAAACCTGTCAACTTCCACACGCACCTACCAATTCCAAATGTTCGGTTCCACACACTACATCAAAAACTACATTTGCTCACAATATCCATCAACCCAGTCCATCTTTAGATCAGACGGAATTAAATGCACATTTGAGCGAGTTTCACACAGTTCATGGTTTGGATATAAACATCTGACTGGCTACAGACAGGCTTGAGAATACCACAGAAGCTTCTCTTGAAGCTGCTCAGAGAAACAAAGGCTCCATTCTTGATGAAGTGTGTCTCCATCAAAAAAATGCCTATCGCCCGCTGTGCTCTTTTATCAATACCACCTTTGCAACACCTCCAGCTCCACTCATCATCCTGACACAGTGAGATTTCCCTTGTTGCTCTACAATGGCATTTCCATTCCACAAGACCCAGCTGACAGAGACTTTAAAAGTGTATTTACTATCAGAAAATTGCCTGGTACGGATCAGCACAGATTTCTTCTACCATCGGTGTACCACAGAACTACCACACGGTTTCTGCTGCATGTTCAGGGTCTGATCCACCCACCTCATTGACAAAAGCATGGGCTTTACTGCTTTTTCCTCCTGATGAATCTGTCAGGCCATAACATGAAAGAGAAATCTGAGATTTTATCCTCTTGCCTGTCTTACCCTCAGGTGTCTGACAGGTTGGGTTTAGCGGGGCAATAATTCACAGTCACATGGAAGATCAGAAATATTTGAGAGTTAAAATTATACATTAAAGCTGCTGCAACTTTATAAGGGAGACAAAGGTTTGGGGCTGAAAAGGCAGGCACAACCTGTTTGTTTTACATCTCCAGCTTCGGAGAACAGCTGTACCACCAAAACAATCACAGGCTTATCATTTTGCAATAGGGAATCAAGAGGATATCTGGAATCCTAGATTTCATAGAGGAATATCTAGGCAGTAGAGGTATCGCAAGGGTGGGAAACAAAAGGCTTACTGAGTTGTGTTTTCCAAAACCTCCTTTTTTTAACACACTTCTATTTAAATAAAGATTCCAATATTCAGCTGGATGATGAACAAAAGCCCTTCATGGCTATTTCCCCAACTCAACCTTCTACATGTAATACATTTACCAGTCAGAGCATTTAAAATCGGATCAAGACTGCAGCACACACAAGACCAACAGACCTCAGCTTCAGGGAGGAGAAACCTTCCCTCCCCATGATTTTCATGCATTCCAGAAAGAGCAGCAAAAAGCTGCCAGCAAGGAACCAGTTTTTCACCCTTTGAAAGCAGAACTTCAGCACAGGGCTGCATCTACTCTCCTCACCCCCATGCTATAGCACAGGCAGACTATACTTGGATAAACACCTGGCAAGCCGATAAGGCTATGAAGACCCATCTACCTTTCTTCAGCTATTAAAATACTAGCACTCATTTCACTAGTAGCAGGACATCGAAACAAAAAGACTCACCTACTGTTGCTTGAATAGCTCTTTCCTTCACCCCATTCTACATCTCAAATTGTACAGAAACATTGACCAAAACCAGTGAGGGCAAAAGAAATCTCACCACATTTATTAAGGATGACTCATTTTGTCTCGTACCATCACTACTAGTGCTGTGTTCAACCAGAAAAGCCATCTCTCACTACTTTTTTTCTAAGTCAAGCCTATAAAAACAGCTATTTTCAGTTGTTCGTTTCAAATGCTTCTGTGACTTTGGATCCCAGGATAACCAGAGCACGATCTGCATCTCTGTTAAGTCAATTACCTGGAGACAGACCAGCTGGTAATAGCTGAGGATCCACAGGACAGCTCTGGCATGTGTGAAACAATACATTATCTTCCATTATTCTTCACATTCAAAAAGAATCTCAACTTCTTTGTTTCCTTCCTTCTTCCTCCCTCCCTTTAAAATCCTTTTCTTAATAGGCTGAATGCTTGTGGTTGAAATATAAACTTATTGAGAGTAGGTTGAAAAGTCAGATACAAAGCTAAATAATCTAAAATGCCACAGTGAATAAATCAGAAGTATGCAAACACCCTCACCTACAACATCATTTACTAAATACCCGGAACACAAAGCCTCAGGCATAATAGCTGCATCTGTTTAGTATAAAGCCTATTGCATTTTGCTCTTTATAAAAAGCCACGAGTAAGAAACACAAATGGAACAGATCTGTTACCTTCAAATTTTCAGATAATTTTGGGCTGTTTTTTCTTTACACCAGACTAATATCTATGCACCTCTCAGCTTCACTGTCTGAGTGGTATTTTATAGCTTATGCTCTGATATCGTACATGTTAACGTTATCAAATCCATCAAGAATTTGTTAGCCAGCTTAGTAGGGTACCATGGGAATGAAAATTCATTCTTTTGGGTAAGATGTAAACCCCAAATCATGTCTGTTTATGTCATTTAAAACAGAATAAGTAAATAAATCACGTGGCATGTTGCACAGGATTACTCTGGATTAATTCCGATGCAGCAATTACATTCTGGCAACCTGGCATTCTCCTGCAGTCCTAGCTGTGTAAAGCTTTCTTCTCTGTCCTGAATGGCCTCACTGTCTTAATTCTGGCTTCCAGGGCAGTCTCTGAAGGATGTATAGAATGTGTCCTCACACCAAGATGCCCAATCACAGTAATGGTGTACTGGCTGTACATAGCTGCTGATGGAATAAGCAATACCCATTCCTTACACTATGCCTAACAACACTATCTCCCATGCAGATACGCTGAAGCATAGAAAGCATGAAATTCCCTGCATCCCTAGCCTATTACAGTACAGATTTATTTCTGTCTTGACAGATATTGACGACTTCTTGCAGATTTTGCATCAGTGCTACGGGCAGCTGTGTAAATCAGCTGACAAGTCATGCCAGTTTGGCCTGAATGCTGCCTGCAGTACGTGCTAGACCTGGTAATAGCTATTCTACATAGAAGAGCAAACTTCTGTTTTCCCAACCCCAAAGCAGCGTAGGTGAAATGTTATTCTGTATGTCTCACTTCTGTATATTTGTATGACAAAAACACTACAGAAGCTCCCAGGGAGTAAAGGAACTGATGACGGAGGAACTTCAGAACATCTGAAAAGGGAAAGTCCAATTTAAGTGGTGTCGATCTAAAATGAACCCTCTCAAAACTGGTCACAGTGATATTCACAGTGAATTACGAATTGATAAACTTACGTTAGAACTATCAACTAGCACACAACCTTACCATTTACCCCTTCCCTAAATAATCCTGAAGTTCTACAGGCAAAATGTTCCCATCTGTTCATTTACACAAGAGTTACAAATATGAGAAAATGCTACACTAAAAAAACCACCCAAAACCCCCACAAGCAGTTGGGAAGAGGTGATCAGCTCAAATCCTTAACGAGGAAGTGATTTTGTCTTTTTATTTAACAGCTCCATATTCAAAGAGATGATGATGCACACAGCTTCCACCGTCCGATTTAATGAGATAGAACAGTGACTAGGGAATTTTCAACCTCTCTGTATTCAATGACTCATGGAATAGCTTGGGCTGGAAGGGACCTCCGAAGATCATCCCAGTTCAACCCCCAGCAATGAGCAGGGGCATAAGAAAGCAAGAACCAACAAACTGAATAGAATGAAAATGGATCTGAAGGATTCCTGGATTTAAATAAAGTAACAATTATCAAAACACTGTGTGCCTCAAGTCAGAAGTATCCAATATATCAAATATATCCGATATATCAAAGATATGGCTGCAACTGCTATATCTCTGAAAGAACATGCAGAAAACCTTTTCAGTGCAAGTCACTGAAATCACACCCCCACTACCCCAGCACACATAAAGAACTCCAGGATAGTTCTACTGGGTGTGGTTTTCATCAAAACTCACCAATTAGGTTTGCACACAATGACGGCAGGTTTTCCTCCAACAAAAACTGCTGCTTCTTCCACCTTTGTCTTTCAGCAAATATTTAATATTAACCATTTCTACCTGGTGAATTATTTTTCTATGACAGTTCAGCAATACACACTAACAGAGTGCAAATGTTATTCTCCAATAATAAAATTCACCCCAACCTACATAACATGTTAAGCAACAGCATTTCTGGATGAAGTTTGACCTCACCAATATAAAACTGATCCTCGCCACAGCAAATAAATCCTAAGCACAATCTGCACATAATTTTCCTTATAAAGATTAGTAAGAAAAAATAAATCATACTTTGACAACTTTATTCCCTTAATTCCCTGAGCTACTGTGTAAATCTAACATAAAACACCACAGAGGTCTACGTAAGTCACCACCAGAAATCTGTCCCAGTCATGAATCACAGAATCCCAGACTGGTTTGGGTTGGAAGGGACCTTAAAGTTCATCCAGTTCTAACATCTTCCACTGGAGCAGCTTGCTCCAAGCCCCTGCATCCCACCTGGCCTTGAACACTGCCACGGATGGGGCAGCCACAGCTTCTCTGGGCACCCTGTGCCAGCGCCTCAGCACTCTCACAGGGAAGAATTGTTTCCCTATAGAATGAATGCTGTGGTGGCCAGAACTGCAGAAATCTGACTGTTATGGTGGCGTAACTAAACCAGTTAAAATCGCCAGATAAATCCTAACAGGGCATGTCAAAAGACAAGAACTACATATTTTCAGCCATGAATAAATTAATAAATTATCACATCAATTTTGTCTTGTAAAGCAAGACAAAATGCTCTTACATAATTCTCTGTATTTCATACATACCTATATTACAACTTTACAGTTACAGGGAACTAAGGCTTTGGATTCGACAATCTTAAGCCCTATAGACTGCCAACAGTTTGAAAGCCTAAAAGAATCTAAACTGAGTGCTATAACTTAGAGCAATCACATCTTATCAAAGACATGAAAACTATGATTTACCTGTCAGGTTTTATTTTAGTTACCAAGAACAGACTTTAAAGCTGGATATGTGTTCAGCACTTCACAGACTGCTGACTCCTTAATACTGAAGTAATTTTTTCTGGGCACAGGAGGTTATCATACAGTAACAGATCATGTACTCTCTCGGGAATATCTGAAATGAATCAGTGGAACATGATCATTCCAATTACATGTTTTCAGCATGGTAAATTACTACCAGATATCTCCCAGTACCCACTAAGTTTACAGAACAACACAGAACGACTAAATGAGAAGTCAATCATCCACTCACAGATCTACCTAGACTGCATCAAGAAACTAAAAGCCACACTAGTTGATGACTACTGCACACTTGACATTACCAGGTCATTTAGGAGACACCTCAGGGGACCCTGCCAAGTTTTGTGCCCCACACTTTCAGGAAAAGTCATAGAATCACAGAATGGCTTGGGCTGGAAAGGACCTTAAGAACATCCTGTTCCAACCCTCTGCCATGGGCTGGAACACCTTACCCTAGACCATGTCACCCAAGGCTCTGTGCAACCTGGCCTTGAACACTGCCAAGGATGGAACATTCACCACTTCTTTGGGCAAGCACCCTCACAGTAAAGAACTTCCTCCTCATATCTAACCTGAACTTCCCTGTTTCGGTTTTAACCCATCACCCCTTGTCCTATCGCTACAGCCCCTAATGAAGAGTCAGTCTACTTTAGATGAAACTGATGCTGGATAATGTGTGAGCCACTCCATATGGCTTTTACTGCAAGGAATTAAGGACCATACCCACGAGACTTTCTAGAGGCTCAACTAAGAGGCTGTGAGGCAGGTACCCCTCCAGCCAGAGCAGCTGGAGAGCAATCAAGGGCTACAGCTTTCCAGATAGCTCCAGCTCTTCCAAATTCCTGATGGAGTGTAACATCCACGTCCTGGCTGGTGAGCCATCTTTGTACTGTTTGGACTGCAGCAGTAAAGAAGTACACCAAGAACCTGGCATGCATCCCTGACATCAATAGCGGTAAAAACATGAGCCTTTTTGTGACCTTGGAACACGTGGGGCAATCAACTGATTTCATTTCCCCAGTGTTGCTAACGCAGTTTGCCTTTTCTACACAGGTAAGGTCTAAGGCACAAATTCTCATCCTGCCCAGCAGGATCATTATCAAGCTAGCGAGAAGACAGCCATGAACAAACAGCGTGAGCAGTGCTAGAAGGAGCAGCAAGCCAAAAACATTAACCCTCTAAACCTGAGTACCGTAAATAAACACAGGTTAAGCGTTTACAACTAGGCGGAAGTCAGACACAGCAGAATCAAAACCTACCCGAGTCATTTTATCTCTGTGAATCCTATCACAGCTGTTCCTAAGTCACATTTTGGCATGAAAAGCCTTTTTTTGAGTTCAGATAAGCTTAATGTCTGTTGAGGAAGGTGCACTGTGACCTCCACTCGTTATTTAAGCATAATGACTGGCACAGCTAGTATACTGCGGTACAAACATTAACAGTCCTTCCAAAGAGTAATGGTTCAAAGACTACTTACTATGGAGAAATTCAGAGCTGTTCAACAGGCATTTTGTATAAAAGAAAACAATGCCAAATAGTTAATAAGTAAAATGAAGGGTTCAAAACCAAGATCTGCCTGAATCAGTCTTCTAAGCATAAGACCATTAGGACAGCATCGTTTTGATTGCTTTAGTTACACTTCAGGCAGTTTTGTCCAAACTTAACCTTTTTGACATAACATTTGCCACTCTAATTAAGGTGCATTAATTAAAACACCTTTCAGCCGTGGTTTCTTTTAAAGGCAAATTACTTGAATTATAAGCAATCAAGTAAAACCAGGGTAAAAATAATCATTAGAGTTTTGCTGAGGATGTGTATCTACAGTGAACCCACACAGGAAGCAGCCCACTTAATGGCTGCAAGTTGCTTCTCTCATCCATCATCACTCAGAAGAATTCAGTGAAACTCCTTCCTGCTGTAACAACTATCAGCTCCAGTAAAGGACTTCATACTTACATCCTATAGCACGCATAGCACATCCACAGAACAAGACTGGCACCCCATTTGTGCAGTGAATTATACTTCCCTTGGGCTTCATTAGTAACGATGACTGTGGGAGCTGGGGACACCGCAGCACCCTTAGAGCCATGTTGCCCATCCTGTAATATACCTCATCTGCCCTTAGCAGGCGGGCGATAAAAAGACAAAAAATCATGGGATCCATCATTGGGGAATTTCAGTTCACTTGACTTTGACTTTTCTTTGCCTCCCTCTACAGCAAGGGGAAGCTCTTAGAACTAGAACCGTGCTCTCCAAAAGGCAGATACGCTTTGCACGCCTGGGCATTGCTCTGCTCTGCCTCCAGTTTCCTCCAGACAGACGTCAGACAGAGGACAGGCTGCACCAAAATGTAGGAAGCTTTAAGGCATTTTATAAGAGCACATCCCATTGCCAGTCACGCAGGGGCTGTGTAACAGGCTGGCGACATCAGTCAACATATGCGCAATTCAGGTATGAAGGTGGGTTTAATTTGGGGAAATAATTTGGTATTCACAAATGAGTCACTTTCTTCTCCTTGTCTTTTCATTCATCCATAGGCTTTAGTTACTGAAATCACATACCCAAAGAGAATGCCCTGCAATCCTTTGTAACTGAAGAAATACAGATACTTTGTATGCTATGCTATTTACTGTCCTTTAAACCTTACAACAGGCAAAGAAATCCATGAGGAATGAGAGGAGGGGGAACAGAGTGATGCATACATTTAAGTAACATGCATACATATCTGGTTGCATGCATTAGATGGAAAACTGCATAGGCTTAAAAAAAACCCCAAACAACCCTATTTTCAGTAATAAACAATAAATTGAACTTACACCGTTTCACAGAACTACCATTGCTTCAATATCAAACAAGGGGAATCAGCTATACCCCTCAAGCCTTGACACAGAGGAAGCCCACATCACAAAAAAGAGAGATGTCATTTGGTCTGACCAGTGTTGGGTATATTGTTATACACAATAGCCACAGCAAGATGTCCGAGATCCACCTCTAAGAGAGGGGGTCAGAAAACAATTAGCAGTACAAGAACTCTTCTGTTAGGATGCACTTGGAACAAACCACTCAGCCTCACTACACTCGAATCCATGGAGCTGGCCTGCCCCCACGAGTTTGTAACTGGGATGCACAAAGCAAACAAGCAGCCAACAAGCAAACCACACCGTGAAATACATAGTGTATGCCGGGCTTTTAAATCTGTTCTCCTCTGGAAGGACTAAAGCTAAGAGGGACTGAGCAGCAAACAGTAAAAGGTTGGCTTATTCATTTTAACACTGCACAAACTGTTAGATGCCCGTAGCTCCTGACAAACAACTCTGATAAAACCCATGCAGCTGCATGGTAAACACCAGCAGCAGCTTTAACATCTGGATTTGCTGGTCGCTATGGTTCTGGTCACTCTAACGGTGCATCTGACCCAGGTGCCTCCTCCTGCACAATTATTAACTCAGATCAACAGCACCAGCTTTATATAAACTGAGCAGCTCCTCCAACACCCAGACATCATCCTGCCAGGCTTTTCTGCTTACAGTGCTCCATTCTTGTTAATAAAGTTTCCGAGGCTTTCTCCCAGCCATTTTAAACCCAATGCCTCCAAACACCAGTAATCCTCCTGCACCCTTCTGTTACCACTCAGGATCAGCAGAAAACAGCCTGATGATCACAGCTGGCTGAGAAGCTATGGAGTCACAAAATCCCAGACTGGTTGGTGCTGGAAGAGACCTTAAAGCTCATCCAGCTCCAACCTCTGCCACAGGCAGGGACACTTTCCACTAAAGCAGCTTGCTTTAATGCATGGCAAACAGCAACTTAAACCAATGTAACTATGGCTATGGGAAAGAACACAGTAGTTCGCACATCTCTGGGCTCCTAACAGCACCAAGCACAGGATGGGTATGAAGCGAGGTTTGCGATTTCTCTGTTTCTGCCTCTCAGGCTTGGAAAGAGATTGATGCTTTGCTGCTGTTGCCCATATCTGCAAAACATGGCTTGAGCTGGGAGTCAAACCTAAGTTTTTCTCATTAGACCTTTAAGTACATTTATTAAACCTCATCTTTTCCAGATCTGCAGAGACTGGAAAACAAACCGAAGCCCCACAGACAACCAAAGAAATCCAGACTGCAAGAAAGCATCCCTGTCACAGAGCCCATGGAAGCCTGAAAGCCACTCAAACACAGGAACAAACTATTACTTCAGAGGGAAAATGTATCTGACCACTAAGTGCCAGACAGAAAAGAAACTCTATTTACAGTACACTGCATAACAAACTGTAAGGCAACTTAAGTAATTTTTTTATCGTCCAAGTGGCATCCTTTAGCCTAAGCATCAAACATCTCCTGGCATTCAACTGAGAAATGGGAACTCACAGTGTAGAACAGTTCTTTTTACTATTTCTAAGGCTGAAATGACAGTAACCATGCAAGTGAGCTGCTGAACTGTTGCGAACAGCCTACATCTGGTATGATGCTAGTGCCCTCTGCTGTGAACTACTGTAAACTAGTTAGCAGCTTTCTCTTAAGATGACATACTCCAAATAGTATCAAGCCATATAAACACAGTAAACCAAGGGTTACGGAATGTCATGAAAAACTATGTGATTCAACCACAGGTAATTATTTCTTCCAATTAGAATCACAGAATCATTTAGGTTGGAAAAGACCTTTAAGTTCATCAAAAGGCCAATTGATAACCCAGCACTGCCACACCACCAAGAAATCCCATCCCTAAGCATCATGCCTACACAACTCCAGGGCCGAGGACTCCAGCACTGCCCTGGGCAGCCTGTTCCAGTGCCTGGGCACCCTTTGGGGAAGGAACTGTTCCTCAGCTCCATCTAAACCTGCCCTGGTGCAGCTTGAGGCCGTTTCCTCTTGTCCCATCCCTTGTTC
>WYDI02023023.1:0-66538 GCA_009867235.2 Psittacus erithacus
CATATCAGTCAAGTTTTTATTAAATATTTTAGATCAGAAAAGTGAAAACTGATCTTCTTCAGGTAATGAGATCTAGAAATACAGCATAGGATTTAGGAAGCTTGGGTATGCAGAAGGTGGTGCTTTCCTACAGCTTCAAGTTGTGTATTGACATGTGCTGAAAGTTCTGGCACTCAGACGTGCAGAACAGGACTTGAAGTCATTTCTGTGTTGAACTATCGCTTGGCTGCTTGCTGAGTGACCTGATGCTCTAGATGTATGAATAGTTTCAATAACTGCCCTTTCTTCCCTCAGAGGACTATGAATGTGATACTGTCATTTGCTGTCTTTGAAATTTGAATTCTAATTGAATGAACAAAAATATATAAATACTTTGTGCTGTTTTTCACTGTAGTATAGGCTGCGTGTGAACTGCAGAAGGGAGCAAAAGGTAAGGGAGAAAATGATCCCTGGATGAATTATATTAGATCCATTCCCATCCTTTTTAAAATGAAAGTTAGTAATTTGAAAAAGGCTGTTCCTAAAGAATCACGGGGAATAATGCAATAGGAGCAGAAGTGCTGGTGACTTGGCTTAGCCAGTACTGTATTTACAGCAGTCAATTCAATAAATAAATGAAAAACCCCAACCACACACACACACAAACCCCAAATCAAAACAAAACTCCTCATCAAACCGCAAAATACTACAAGGGAGAAGAATCTCTGCATTGCTCTCTCTCATCCGAGCCCTGTGCTACATATATCTTCCTAACCTTTTTTTTTTTAGTTTCACATACTATAGTTATAGATGCTGTGATTTAAGAACACTTTTAAGAATCAGTGCATTGGTTACTTTTCAAATATCCAGTACAAATTTATGGTCATTAACTGAGCTATGAAAGACTACATATAGATGGCAGAATTTCATCTTTTCTTATTCTCCTCCCTTTTCTAAGAGTCCTGCAATTAACTCTGAAGATTCTGAATCTTGATGGAGTTTTAAAAGGAATGGAAATTCCATGTTTGTAAACACTTGCAAGCAGATGTTGAAAACGTTAAACTTGTGCATGTGGGTTTGTCCAACAGCAAATCCTCTTCAGCTGTTTAGTGGAACTCAGCTACCTACAGCTTTACAAATCTATTCAAATGCAGTTGACAGTTAAATCCCTGACAGGAGATCTCACTTGGTCTCTCCTATATTTTGTATTACATAGCACATGATGGCTTGCTTTTCTTGCCCGCTATCACATATACTGTCCAAAGACAAAGGACAAATACTAAGTAAAATGAACACAAATGAGTGATGTTGCCTCTGTACCATGGAGACATGGCAGGATTGGAAGAAGAGTTTGCCTGCCATCCAGAGTTTAGCATCTGCTCTTCAAGACTGCGTATTTGCAATGACTGTCATAGGAACTGCTTCCAACATAATCTTTGTTAACTAATTTTAATCATAAAAGCAGAGTAAGAGAATGTTTGAAACACAAGATGTTGTCTTTAAAGAAATAATGACAGACTCCATAACTTCCAACTACTTAAAAATTTAAGAATGAGGTATTGTTTTGTGCTGTTTTTGGAAGGAAAAGCTGTTATTCCCTTTTAGACTTTTTAATGTTATAGTGTAATAACATCTACTGAAGAAAAATGGTCCTTCAGGATTTTACTAACAGCTGTTGTGATTGTCTTGGATTCACCATGACTTGCTTGTAGCCACGATCTCTTTGATTTTCTTTGCTGAAGCATTGTTAGGATGTCACCTCAGATGAGCTGTGATTGTCTTTGCATGTTTTCTTGGTCTGAATCATTGGAAATTAAATAATTGCCTTGGCACCACAGTTTGCACACAGTTTGCAAAGCTGCCATGCTCATTTTAGTGGAAAAAGAAGCATATGTAGAAAAAAACCCCAAACAACAACCACCTCTTTTCTCCCCCCACCCCAAACCAAACCAAAGCCCACAGACAATGGATCTTTGTGCTACACTTATTGTATTTCTAGTTAGGCTAATTAGATTTCATATATAATATTTTTTAAGAGAAATGCTCAAGTTGAGAATTAAGAGGCTAGGAAGAATTCCAGAAACTGACTGTGTATGAAGGCACCATAAAAGCTGTACATAATATTGATATATGGTTTCATAATGTGCAGGAAGCGTGTCATTTCACTCAGTGCTGTAAAATCACTGGTATAATGAATTTCACTCACTGTAGCATGGCAAATCAAATAACGATCTGACAAGATCTGCTTCTTCGTTGCTTTGCAGAGATGAAATAGTCTGAATTCAAGGACGTGTAAGAAGAATACTTAAAAAATACTTGGAGATGAGAATTAATTGTAGTAAAAAGTTAAAGTGTTTAATTTTTAAGGGAGTATTTGCTGTGTATAGTTCAATAACTTAATGTTTTCCATATTCTCTGTTCAGAAAAAGAAAAAAACAGACTGTGTGTTTTTAAGCAGTTTCTTGACAAGAGCAAGTCCCATTTCTGTCATTAACGAAGGATAATGTCTGGAGTGGCATATGTCCAGAAAAAACAATCCACTATAAAGGCATATTTACTTCAGTCAGAGAATTTGAGCTGTGGTTAAAATATCAATATTAGCTTAAGAAAGTATTTGGCAGAGAGTGAATCCAAAACACGACCAGTTACCTTACTTTGCGTGTGTGTGTTTATGTGCTTTTCAGTGGTCGTTACAAAGTCACTTTTAAGCAGATGGATATATCTTAATCTCTTCAGTCTGCAAATACTATGTGCAGCTCTAGAGAAGAGGTTTCTTAACCATTATTTCTGCAAAGCCCTGGCGTTTTCTGTGTGAATTATACCCAGTTAGAATGCAGATGTTTACACTGCCGCTGAAAGTGGTTTATGGGGAAGCCTGGTGAGTGAGGAGGAAGCTGACTTTCATGGATCTAACAGTACGTGGTTTACCAGTTCCTTCCTGTAATATGAAATCATTTGAGCAAGCTGTATCTATTGGTATCCCGTTTCACTTTCTGACCACTGGTGGCTCTCTGTAACACTCCTCATTGATGGTGATGGGTTTCCTGTAAATTCTGGGCTATAGCATCTGTGTCTGAACTGTTTTCTGGAAGAATTCCTTCCCTTTTATTATTGGAACCAGTTTCAAGCTATCAACACTCCTTCACACCCTTCCCCCATGTAGGTGTTTAAAAATAAGAATGAATGCAGTCTTGAAGTGGGAAGCCTAAGAACCTTTGTGAATTATTCAAAATATCTGAATATATATGGGGCTGAAGTATTGGTCAGATAGGAAGCCTGATTTCAAATGGTTCCCTTGGGAATATCATTCTGGAAGGGAACAGTACTCTGGATTCAGTTAAATCATGTTCACCGTCAGCATTGCTCATTTTCTGTAGATGTGTTTTGAATGATTTTAATATTTTGGTTAGGCTTTACCTTAGTTTCCCAGCTACAAGAGCATTTACACATCTTCCATTACTGTAGAGTTGAAGCAATTACTTTGTGTTCAGCAATCAAAACATTTTCTGTCTTGTACAGAAACTGACTGTTCTGACACATCCTTTGGTATTTCCTAATTAGAATTTCATGAAATACATAACATTTCCCTTGTTTATGTGATCTGATACAGACAATATAAGAGTAAGGGGAAAGGTTTTATTGCCACAGGACGCTTAAGTGTCACGTGTCCCTTCTCACATTGTAATTCTAGAGAGCTGATTCTGTGGTGAAGAATCAGGAAAGGTTCATCTTTTCCTAAATGAGATAAAGGGTGGGTAGCAACGTGATTCAGATTCTGAATATGATTAGTGATAAATGCAGAGAATGCAGGATTTCATGCTTTGACTGTGATGAAGAACCAAGATTATTTTTGAAGTAGGATGAATGCGAATTTTGGAATATATTTTGATGCAAAAATGCTTTGAGTAAAGCTAAAACCAGGTAAACAGTAGCTTGATCATATTTTGCCATAATAAACAACATTTCCATGTTGTAGGGGTGGATCTTGAAGCTCAGCTTGTGGGTTTGCTTGTCTGAATCCTCACCCCTGAGGAGTTGAGGGTTTTTTTTTCCTTGAGTAAGGATTTCAGATACTGAGTATTTCAAGACCATCGGCACTTAGTGCACCCTCTATAAGGATGCTTACTAGAAGTATTTAATATTAATTACAGTTATTAGTATGATATAATTTGGGCTTAAACATTAAAAGAGTTCAGTTCTTCAGTGGCTTGAAGGAAGGGATGTTTTAATAATGCAAGAAGGGGATATTTGGAAAGTATCAAGACCAGCAGATTTGCCTTTATATTTTCCACCTCTATGTAGAGAAGTACCCAAATCTCTTTTCAGTGCAAAAGGTTTTGGGTAACCCAATAAAACTATTCATCAAGGTCAGAATTTTATTTGCCCATTTTCATATAGTGTGACCTTTTCTTAGGTCACCCTAGTAAGTGGACACACATTGCAGCGTTGTCTTCATGTAATAAATATTCTGTGATAAATGGCTCTGGCATTTTCTAGATTCATCCTTCTCAACGTATTTTGGAAGATTTTGTATTCGTAACAAACATCCTCTCTCAGAAACTGATAATAAAGATCTGTAATAAGTAGAGATTAAAAATGTCAATTTGTTCGAACAGCTTGAGTTGTTTTAGTACAAATTGTTTGGTGAGCACACAGGGCTCCAGGTCCATCTGAATGGCACTAAATTATGCCAAACTAATTATATTCTTGCTTTATGTAACCTGACATTTAGTTACAGAAATTAAGTTGTATGTGCACACCTCACCCCATGAGTGCATGACATGTAGCTCTCTCTCCTTTAGATGTTTTTCACCTGCTTTATCTTGCCATCAGTTTTCTATTTGCAATAAAAATATATTTCCACGATAGCTTTTACCTGTGAAGTTGCTGTCAAGTTGCAAATGATGAACAGTGCAAACAGCTGACATAGATGCCAGGTTTGTTATTATTCTTAAGAGAATATGTATCAGTCTTAACTGATAGAGTTGAATTCTTTTCAATAAATTATGATTTGACCTTTTTTGTTCTCCATGGAAACCATCCTTTTATTAATGCTACTGTTCTCCAGCAGCTCTTACATGTATCTTAATCTATCAGCAGATATTAAACAAAAAATAATCCCACATAAACATCCCACACACACGCACCTCACCCCCACTATTTATATATTGTGTTCCAAGTTGTATTTTCAGGTTTAAAAATCTTGAGGAAGCATCAGAGTATAAATGGTAACTGTCTCAGCTGAAACCTTTATCTAAAACATGGACTGGGACATCTAGGTCATGCTTGCCTGGAAAGGGTGAACCAGATGATCCTTGAGGTCCCTCCCAGCCTGGGATTCCATGATTCTGTGCTGGAATGGAGCAGTTGGCTAGCACAGGATTCCTGTGGCTGTGAAACCTTGTTGCTTTGGCATCCAGGCATGCGAGAGATGGTGCGTTCGGTTGCCTAATGAGCTGTCACTGCACGCTCACAATAAAGATGGAAGGTATGATTCTTTACAGCTTAACGCCAGTAGCTTTAGAACTGCTTGTTGGACCTTGCCCTTGCATGGGGTTCTGTGTATATAGTAGCTCTGCCTGATTAGCACCTACACAGGCTCGTAATGAATGAATGCTTCAGGGCATCCTTGCAGGAGAGTTAAGCCAGGGCACAACTGTATAAAATGCACATGCAAAACACTGTTTTCATTATGGGTTTTTCTTAAAGCTAAAATAAAAGGTAGTGCTGAGACAATTTTCATTTTCCCAGACAACTGCTTTGTTCAAGCATCTTTCAGTTCAGAGTATGGTGGGGCTGGTCCATGCCATGCTCCAGGGGTGTCCTCCCCGTGCAGAGAGCCCAGTTTACCTGGGGCTGCAATGGGATGCAGGCAGGGGCTGTGCTGAAGGACACTTCCATGCAGACCTGAGAGTGGGTGGGAATTGTTTTTCACTATCTTTTCCTAACGACGCAAAGTAATTTTAAAACCAAAAAGAAAAAAATAAAAAAAAAATAGTAAATTTAATAAGTTGAAGACATGAAAGACTTAAGTGTGTTAAAATATAATCAATTTATCAGAGCACAAGCTTAAACATTTAAAACATTACATGTTGCATACAGTTTTAAACCATAGTAATCTCTGGGTGAAAAAGCTCTCAGGAGTTGAAAGTGTTTCATTTTTGTTGTTATGTAGCATTTTCCATTGCAATGTTAAACTTCAAATTACATATTCTAGCTAAAGAAAGCTGTAAAGTGGAGATCTGTGTGGCATATGAAGTTCTGTGTTTCCACCTGGAGTAATTCTACAACATGATCACAGTCTTGTCAGAGAAGTTTTTCCAGACCTCACTGATTAGATACCTTGCCTTTGTCTTTCTGGATGATGTTACATGCTTTTGGAAATGCATCAGATGCTCTAGTAGTTTTTAAACTACTCTCATGTGCAAAGATGATTTGTTGCATAATTGTGAAGTTACTCAGAGGACAAACTTAGTATTTTTTGTTAAATACTCATGCTTAAGCTTCTGATGTCCTCTTAACTTTGTGCTAGAGTTGAAGTTTTGGGTGACAGAACTGATAGGGGATATATATACTTGCATGTTGTCAGGCCTGCATGGTATGAGCAGCTTGCTGTTCCAGTGTAACTCTCCCTTCCTTAATAGCTACATAGAAGTTAACACCTGAGTCTGACCTTTGAGCGCCATGCAAACTAGGTAAAGCAAGTGCCTGATTTTCATTGTGCGTGTTACTCTGCTATTGAAAGCATAGTAACTTCTCCTTTATTGTGGTAATTTGGTATCACTGTCAAAGGCAGTCTAAAACTCATGTTCAGGTGTTCAGGAGAAAATAGTTCTCCTTCAGGCTTCTGCTGTTGGAGGCTATAGGGAGAGGAGTAGGTTTTTTCCAAATGGTAGCTCATCACAGAGAGAAAAACGTGGATGAGGCCTGAGCCTTTGGTCTGGTCAACTGGCCTGTTAGTTTGGAAACAAATAAGTAATGGAATTGTCACAGGATCATGTGCTTTATTTGGTTGTCAGTCAGCATTTCAACACATCATTAGTTATGAGATGCTGGCCCAAAGCAGAGCTGTAGCATTAGGGCTGCTGCTGTAGGACATCAGCAGTTGGTTGCAAAGAAGTGAAAACAGTACCTGCAATTTGGATAAAAGCTGAAACATTTTAGTCTACTTTAAGCTTTCTTCTATTTCAGAGAAAAGCTTTTGATACACAAGCTCTTCTATTCAAAATAATTCTATTTGTGGTCGTTCTGGGGCAAAATATCAGAAGATTTTCTTTTTTTTAAATGCTGCAGTAAAATTACCATTTTTCCTTTTTGTCTGTGGACTTCAAAGAAATAAAGGACTCTGATCTCATATCTCTATTGGGTCACTGAGTACTTTGGCCAAATGTAGTTTTGAAAGTCTGTGCTATATTATGTAAAAATGCTGCTCTTCAGAGTGTATAAAATAACTGAGTGTTTTTCAAGCCTTTTATTTTCATAGATTCAAGATCTTTTACATTTTGGGAGCACTGTTGCACTCTCAAAAGTGAAAAGCCTGGAAACCAGTCATGTCAAAAGTCAGTTGTCATTAGCAACTTAGAGAATAACCTGAAACATGACAGCAAAACCAGAGCAAAATAATTATGTGCATGGTGAGTTTAATTTGTAACATGCAGTGGTTGCAGCACCTCAACCTGATGCACAGGGATCTGATCACTGAGCTGCCCTCTTTCATGTTTACCATTGTCTTGACATAGGTGTGAAAGACCATGATGCCTTTTTGAGCCTCGCTAATTGGACTGAAGTTCATTTGACAATAACTGACAGTGCAGCACAAAATTTGTAACACAAAACATTCAAGAAGTCCCTGAGGTACTGGCATGGGAATGAAATGTCAAAAGGCAGTGATGTTTGAATAGATGTTTTAGCCTTACGCATTGAACATGCTGAAGAAGGCAGCTGTAGCCAGAGGAACCTTTCATAAGGGGGGCCTTGAATGCAGCTAATGACCCAGCCAACTACTGATGATTGAGAGTGCTTGGAGAGCAGCATGCTTGCATTGCTCTGTAGCGTAAGACAGAGTTAAGTTGTAGGAAGAGCTGAAAAGTGAAGATGGTGATGTATCTTCCTGAAGTGCTGCATTGTAAAGTGAGCTATAACTTCAGAGAAGGCATGCTTTGGACTATTGAGGAATTTGTGGTCAGTAAGGTGTTTGCAGGCATGAAACCTGACTTCATAGCTCTGTTTCTTCTAGATGTTACAAGGTCCCGTTTCCCATGGCTGCTGAAAGTCCACAGAAAAAAAAATAGTTGTGCAAAGACCAAGGAAAAAAGTGTAAATGTAGGTGGTGTTTTGCAGACAGGTATCAGGCAGGCATGAGTTCGAGCCACTCGTAGTCTAGGCATGGCATGTTGATTGCCCTGTGCATTGCACCAACTGTACAACTTTTGTAGTGGACTTGTGCAAATAGTAATGATGACTTTAGTAGCTGTTGATACGTCTACAAACATCACATGTGCATGCCTTTATAATGTCTCTAATAGTACTATAAAATGGATTAATCCCTTTTATAGCAACAAATTAGCATATTTAAGCTGAAGTTTAGTGTCTTTTGTGATTGCATTGCTAGGAAGATTACTGATACTATCTTCAGTTTCTGTTCTTGTACATGACTTTTTCTTAACCTGTTGCTTAGGGTTCAAAGTGTAGACTATCTTCTCAAATCACAGGCACTGGTAAATAATGAGAGAAATACTGACTAACAGAGAAACAGCATAAATATAACAAACTTAGCAATCTCTTTTAAGGGATTATGAATTTCTGCAGTCTATTAAAAAATAAACAGAACCAAAACCTACAACATGTGAAAATCAATAGTACGCTAGAACTGTAATCAAATTGAGTCTCTGTGTTTTCCTTTTCTGTTGTGTGGTCTACCCTTTAATAAGAGACTTTCCTTTCTTTGGTGGCTCCAATTAGAAGGCTTTTTTGTGCTAAAGATTGGCTAAGGGGAATTTAGATGACTAGAGCTCTTCAGTTCAAGTTACAAAACATACAAGGCTGTTCAATAATTACATTTCCTGGAGCTGCTGCCTGCAGTTGATAAAGAGGTTGATGTGGAGTGGGAAAGACTCTTGGAAACAGTGTTTTGGAAGTGTGGTAGTTCAGTGCTTTCCACAGAGAAGGGGACTAGCACAGAATTAAGTCTATTGTAGAGAAAAGAGGGGTATACTTCATTGTTTCTAAGGAAAGTATCCACAGAGTTATAAAAAGCTCACTTTTGACTCAGAAGGATCATAACCTTCCAATGTCAGAACCTTTAATTAGTATTACAAAATGAATGGAAGATGCTAAAAAGTTCTCACAAAGGTGCTGTGGTACTGGGGAAATAATGACGTTATGGCAGAGAACTGAATTAGCTGACATAGTACAGGAGGATTTTTGTGCTTAATGTCATGTAGGACATCACTTCTGTGCACATAACATCCTGTTCTGAAGTTAATATTGAAGGGAGGTTCTGCCAGAACCTATTTTAAACATTTGAAAAAACCCTATATTTCTGAAATACACACAGTTTTATTTTTGTGACTTTTTTCCAAGGGATTTAATGAAACTCATGAAAATATTACAGATGCTGCTTTGGCAGTGATGCTTCCTTAATTTGAAAACAACACCAGGTTATTTAGATATGTTGGAATGGATAGAAATCTTAACATAATTCCAACAGTAGTTAAAAATCCTAAGTATGGTTGGTTTGACTAAATATTCTTTGCCTTTCAGAAGAAGAGTTTTAAGGAAGTATCTGTATGCATTAGTATGACATGAAGAATGTGGAGGTTAAACATTGTAGTGATAGAGCCTGACTTGGTGCTTAAATGCAAAAGTGCACATTATGATGTAGTAGTAGGCACAAATTATCAGTACCACATACTCTGAGTGGCAGTTGAGAGCAGTGGGGAGGCAGGGTGGAAAAACGTAAAGCTCTTAATACCTAGTATAGAGAGAAGTTGGTCAGAAGGCCAGAGAAGGTGGAGGATGCATAGACAAAAGTGTTGCGGTAAGAGAAATTGCCAAATGTGTATGAAAGGAAGAACTGAAGTGACAGAAGAGGTCTAGCTAGAGCTGAGCTTCTAGGAAAGCTGCTAAGGAGCAGCTGAGCAGCTGAGCTCCTTTTGTTTTAATTAGTTTAGAGGTTTTTGTGAATGAACCAATGTTTATTTTTGTTACTTGGGTTTGTAAATGACTTGTGAACATACCTCAAGTTGGTCGAGCAAATAAACAGACCACAGGGCTCTATCGCTTTTCCTGCCACCACTTCAAAACATCCACTTCTTGTTCTTTAGATCTCGGAGACTGTAAACTAATTCAATTTGGTATCTTTCAAATATCAAATATCTTTCAAATTTCCAAAGTATTTTTATTAAATGCAACATATATTTTTCTTCTTATTATAAATTTTTATGGTTCCTTAAGTTTCAGAAATTTAAGAATACTGCATTGAATGAGACCTTAAGTTTAAATGAGGCTAGAAAGAAATGCAACTGCAAAACCAAACACTCCTGCTTTGTCCTTGAGTATTTTACTTTGGATGACTATGATCATGCTATTTAAAAGTGTCACGGTTTTAGTCTGCAAATGTTTGAAGTATTTGATAACTGAAGGGGGTGGTATCAAAATAGGGCAACAGGATTCAGAGGACATCTTTATGTGAATGCAGCACCCTGTGAAGAAGTGAATACATGTTTCAGGCTGACTTTTAAAAGCTCAGATGATACTAAGAGATACAAAATGTAACAAAATAAATCTAATCTTCTATGAGAACGATCATCTCTCAAGAGACATCATTCAGTGTTTGAGTGCTTTGTACTTTTGTGGTGCCTGAGACCCTGAAGTGCTATTTAACCATCTTTATTTCAATTTATGTATATGCCATGCTTTGCAATTCAGCTAGATCCCAGTGCACTAAACCCTAAGCTGCTGTAGCTAAATGTTTTATTGATCATGAAAAGTAAGCTGTGTGCCACAGGCAGAGACCAGTGCAGCACCAGTTTGCTAGGTCATAGAGACCTGCACAAAGCGCTGCATCGTCCTTGAGCTAGTTCTGTCTTCAGTTACAGAAAGAGGAAGAATGAAGAATAATGCAATTCTTAGTTTATAGACAGGTAGACTATTAAAAACCAATGCACACTTTCTTTATGGGAGTGAGTTTATTCTGGTCACCTGAGGGGAAAAGGGCCATTGTCATGCATGTGATCTCACAGCAGTGATCTACACCTTCCCTTATCCAATCACTAGTTGTGGCTAATCTGTAATAATTAAGGTGAAATGAAAATAATTAAACTAATAAAAGATAATAAGCTAAGAAGAAAATTTAGAAAGGTAGGTCTAATAGGGGTTCAAGAGGAGGAAAAAGATATCGCTTCTCTTCAGAATGACTGACTGCAGCCTTAGAGCATGAGATTGCCTTTAGCCATTGTGTGAGTGTAGGCAAGCAAGTGTTGACAGCTGATTGCAGGGTTGAACATTGAACTGTATCGTGTTTCCCCAGAGGGCTATTGTATGTTAAATACTTGTGTCTGGGAGCTACAAACAAATTCCTGTTCCTGTGTGAAGTTCGGTAGCAATCTCTTAGTGTACGAGAAGATTATTTAGATGTTTCTCTTTTTGATCAAATGGAAGAGTTAGCTGATTTATGTGTTTGGAGAAATTAGTGATATAAAGAAGTCCTTTGTGGTGTAATTTGTGTATATGAGCATGTCTCCAAATGCCTTTGTTTCTTGAAGAAGCAGGTGTTTATATTGAAATAGTTAACTCTGGGTTGCAGTCCCACTGCAAATGTTAAGGAAAATCATTAAAATAATAAAATATCCAGTTTCTGTGTTAAGTTCTTTCATGCTTTTGAGAGGCTCCTCCTGCTAGACATATTGGTGCACTGATACACTCTAAGGAACCCTGCTGTAGGCTTGAATCTTAAATAGTGAACATTAAAGTCCATTATAAGTTTTAAGATCACAAGAGTTTTCTCATGCGGTCTCTGTTTACTCTGAATGCGTCTTTGAGGCTTTTGAGTGGTGGAAGAAAACATACAGATCTCCGTTTCTGGTTCTAGAAGCACAAACAGCATGCCGCAGGAAAATTCCTTTGATAAATGTTCTCTGCCGTGGATTTAACTGTGCCATTTTTGGGGAATATTTTATCCTTTGAAGGTGTATGCCTAATTCTATTTTTTTTTTTTTAATGTGCTATGTCGCATTCTTCAGATTGTACTCTAGATTCTGGTTTTACTTTCATTACATGGCAACATGCTTTCTCCATCTATCTTGTTAAGCACTGTTCCAGACTGTGAAGAAAGGTTGCTCATGCAAAAACTATGCTGAAGTGCAAATCTGGACGTATTCAGAAAGCTGCTGGATTCATTTTGCTCAAGCTTTCAATTGATATTAAGGTATGAAAACCTGGGCTTTTATCCAACAGGCCAGACCTATTACACCATCTGCTTTTGCAGATATTACACCTTTCCTTGGATCTCCTAGTGTGTTATATTTAAGGTATTCACAGACACTGTGGTGATACGCACCGTGTTGGATGTCGTCAGTGATGAGGCAGTGGGAAAATTGACCTCAGTCAAATTGCATCTGGTGAGGCGAGATGGGGCTGTAATCCTCAAATCAAAGGATGGTTTAATTCCTGTTTAGGATAAATGTGTCATTAACTTAAGGGCCTAAGTAGAAAAAGAATTTAATTTTTTTCTCTTATGGTAAGTACACTGATGCTGTTTTACAGAAAACAAACAATGTTTACTAAGGAATATGTAAAATAAAGTGTTTTATGCTAAAACCAGGAAGTTGGCCTCAGACTGAGAATTCAGTTCTTCATTTGGGCTTTTTGTGTGTCCTTAGGGTATGCAGGTTTCTTCTTGTTGGGCTTGCTACCTTAAAGGTTTGAATGTGATGGCCTAAGAGGATCCAGTTTTGGATCTGTGCTCATTGGTCTGTATATTATATGTGGTTTGAGTAAGATGTTATGGTAAATAACTTCTCCCTTGTTTCTTTTCACTTGCCTCACAATCTCTGCACCAAAATGGTGTGTCTACTGCTGAATTATCTTATATTGCAAGGACAGTACGTTTAGCCTGATCTCTCTGTATGTGGGCATGTGGCTCACATGGGTTCATAATAAAATGTTTTCTTCCAAGGACATTCACAGCTGGTAATGTAAAACTACCTTCAAAACGTAGCTCTGGTTTATTTATGTGCAAAATCCTCATGGAATCAGACTGCACAGCACAGATGGGAAATACATGTGCCATAGATGGGAAATTCAGAGATGAGATCCTTGAAATTTTAAGTCATTCAGTGAACAGCAGGACAAAAAGCACCAATTTCCTGAAGGTTGGTTTGCTGACTGATCAACTTGTGTCTAAGGATGCAGTTTGAGTTGTTGGCTTGAGAGCAAGAAAGCTGCTGGCATACATCATCACCTTGCCTTTTGACTCTTGTTTCTGTGAGGCTGGAGCTCTCCTGGTTTTGTTGATACACTTCATTGTGGGCCTCGCTGAAGTCTTCTGTGGTTTTGATAGTCTTTTGTTTCTGGAAAACAGATTCTCATATCAATGTGATTATATGAATTAAAGCTGAATCATTGTCAATCATAGTCATACCGGCTCAGCTGAGGCAGCACTAAACTGTGGTGCAGGGGCATGAAAAGGCAGGAGTGTTTCCTGAGCTGTGTGCTTAGAAAAGCTGGTTTTGGCAGTGGGGCCACTACCTCCTCTGTGCCTGTGCAGTGTTACAGGAGTGCATGATGAGCTGCAATGGGAAACTGACTTTAACGTTCTCTTAAGAAGTTAATAATGGAGCTACACTTGATCTAGTTTACAACACACTGCCACAAATGGCTGTGCTGGTACAAGTGCAGGGCATTATTCTATGCTAGAAGAGCTGAAGCAAACTGTGGAGGATAATGACTAAGTCCATCAGAATTTGCCTTGTATAATGGTCATGATCTGTCTTGATTTGTTTGACCACAGTGATTTGGCCAGGTGAAGGCCTTCAGCAGCATGAGAAATTTCACGGCAACTAAGCATGGTGCAGGGAGGCTGGCTTCCAGGTGTAGCAAGAGAGGATAAAAAAAGAGCAACAACTAAGCGTACCAGCTTCCTGGAATACCTACTTGCAGTCATTTTTGTCCATTAAATAAAATATATTTCAAGGAATGCGATCATAGAGACATTCTAAAATATGCTTGTGAAAAAGTCAATATATCGTCTGTTTGAATTAATATTTACCAAAATATCAGACTATTTTTTTCGCTGAAGCTTTAAACTGCATGTTTTAAATTGAAAGGGACTGGAAATACAGGCTCAAAGATGCATGAAGGGAAAAGTTCTGTTAGATAGCCTTCACGAAGAATCAGTCCTAAGCTAACATGAAACAAACACTTCATCAATGAGATCTCTGGATTGACAAGGGTAATATGTGGATGGTGATGTACAAACAAGCACATCAAATGCAAGAGTGAAAGGTTTATTAATTGCATTTTGTTGGCAAACTAAAACTCACATTCTCCTGGGTTGAATTTGTGCCATCTAAGTAGCACCCAGGATTAAATGCAGCATTACCAGGAGAGGCCCAAGGTGCCAATGCTTTGTACCTTTGTTCTTCTAGAGAAGAGAAGATTTAGCAAAATGGAGAGCATTGAAGCTGAGGCTACAAATAGTGTTGGAAGTAATGGCTATGGGCGGAGAATAATTGTGACAGACACTTATGTCAGATTTGGCAAAATTAAATACTCGGTGAAATTGGCTTTATTTCAGCACAACATTTTTTTGCTTCCGAAAGGAATGTTGATGGACACTTCAGTATCACCGCTTGCCTGTGTTTTGACGCTTCTATCAGCTATCTGCTCTTTGGAGGGTTGGTTGCTTTCCAGTGGTGTTGCTTTTTGAAAGGTTTTTCAATATACTGCTGTATTGAAAAATGTTTTAAACTGGTTTTAAATATACTCGTATTCTAAAATTTTGGCTTATAGGGGTTTTGGAAGATCTCAAGTTCCACAGGTTTCACTTACATTTAAACAGAAGTTCAATTTAAGGTAGTGAAGTCCTTCTCTAAATGTAATTTCCAACGCTTCTTCCCCTGTATATATGTTAGCCACCATACTTCCTCTGCCACTGACAGTGGGGATTTGGGTAAAATGTAATGTTCCAGAATTGAAATGCCTGTCTTTGACATGCATTTTGTTTGTGCACATTTATTCTTTTTTAACAAAACCACTATGAACCCTTTAACAGCTAATGACTGCTAAAAAGAAGTTCCTTTAGCATTATGCTTGTTAAATTATCATATTTTAACATCTACAAAAGCGTACTTTTATAATAGACATTAAAGCTTTTTTTTTGGGAGAGTGATTGATTAATTAAGAGCATCCATTGTTTTTCACGTGTGCAGATTTCTTTGAATCTCAGTCTGTTCTCTCAACTTTGGGAAAAACAGGTCTGTTGGGTGAGTTTCAGAAACAGATTCCAGGCCTGATTTCTTCAAGTAAGGGATTGGTATGGGAGGAATGCAGTTATCCTGCATTCTGTGGCCTGGAAGCCTCATGAGGATTATACAGTCAGAGGATGCTTCTCCCCCCCCCACCCCTGTGTTTGTGTATTTCTCATTTGTCTTTATGATTAATATTGGGAAAAATTATTTACTTGCAGTTATTAATGTATTCTGCTTTGGCACAGTGGCAGTGTTGGTTGATGCTTCATGTTTGTGGCTTGCTGTGCTAATGGCATGTTTGTGCAAGTTCTCATAGCATTATAGATCTCTAAGATTTCTTTTAGTCATCTGAAGCTACCATGATGAACAAAATCTCACTAGAACAGCCAAAAGTCTAAGCGGAGTCTATAGAAACTCTAGTTTCTTTGCAAAAGTGGACAGTAAAAAGTTACCCAGCCTGTGCTATTGCATTTTGCAGAAATCACTTATCAAAGAAATGAGGTTTGTGTGCATGAGACATTTGAGTCTGAAGAAAAGAAGCTCCCAAAAATAATACAGTGAGTGCTAAGGCAGTCTTGTTTTAATTTCAGTGGTTGCAGTAATAACCACGTCAAGAGCAGAAAATAGGCAGTCTGAGATGAGCAGGGAAAATTGTGGGGTAAGACCTCCATTTCTGTAATCAAAGCATGTAATAGGACTCAATTGTACACAAATTTATACTTATGACAGCCTTCATTTTACGTTCTATTTAAGAGAATCTCTGTATCTGAAAATGAGGAACAGGCCAGCCCAAAATAAAACAAACTTCAGATGGGATGCTGTTTTGTAATGCATTCCACAGCCAACCTAATCAGAAGCTATAAATCAATAGGAAACTAGGACATGCCACTAATTACTTAGTAGAATATTCTACCGATGGGCTTTGAGCACAGACCCATGTCAGAAGATCCCCCACTTGTTGAAGGCATCTTTTCAACTTCAATGTGTAAAAGACAGATCTGTTTTTAAGAAGAAAATTTATGTAAATGAGATGAAATTTGCTTCTAACTTGAGTAAACCAACGTATTGCTAACTAAAATCAAATGTTTGTAGAAGTGTCTCTGGGATACATCTAATCCAATCTGATTTCTATTAACTGATTTGTTTTGCAATTTAATGGCTGTCAAATTTGGCCCCGAATGTCAAAATCATATTTAGCTTGTGTCATTGCCAAGGCAATCACACAAGCAGTGCTCTTGGTAAATAAAATTTGGCAGAAGGTTCACTAGTGCATGTCATGGCTTAAACCAGCTCCAGTCTGTATTTCACACATCTGAGTGCATTCTTTAATGCATAATACCTTTTATAAAATAAGTTTGGTTCCCAAGTTTTATGAAAATGGCAATGGCACCTAGAGTTCAGCTCTGTAGGATGCAGTCCCAAATACCTGCTCTATTTCAATATTTGAACACGTAAGAAGGCTTTGTGGATGCCAAATATAAATATAGTATTGAAGAAGCTACAAAGCAAACATTCCTTCTATTTCACAACTGTTAGTTAAGTTAAATGTTGTTATTCTGTGGTGTTGTAGTCCATCTGTAAATTAGGACATTTTACATGCACTGCTCTAGGGGTGATTCCTGAAGAAAATATTTTAGTCTTTGACTTTCTAAACACAGCTTAAGTCTTTCCAGTTTAGATATTTGCATATGAACTACTATTGTGATGTACATTCTTGCTGAGCTGCTTCACACGTCTTTTTAGGTTGTTCCACAAGAATTAAAATGTGCAGTCTACATACGAAAAACTGACTCATTTGAAGAAAAAGATCTGTTGAGTGAATGATTTCTCATAAAGAGCAAGCATTAGGAGGAGGAGTAGAAAGTTCTGTGAGAGATGAGTTAATTTTAGAGTAAATTCTCCCATTTTTGTTCCATTTTTATAAGTTTTGAGTTTTAGCATCTCAAATATTCCTCTGTTTCTCTGTGCTGGAGGATTTTTGTGTTGGGGAAGAAAAGAGGATGTTGCTTCCATATTTACATAATGTTTTTGTGAGATGCCAGTGCCATGCAGTATGGGAGAGAGTATCTGTGAAACCTCTTGGTGTCTGAGTTATATCTTTGTTGTTGCTGGGTATCAGGCATATCCCAGTGAAATACATATGGGGCACTAAAGTACCCCAAGAATTCAGCTGTGTCACAAATAGGACAATTCTTAATACTTGATGGAGTCTGAAACTTGTAAATCAAATAATTTGGTCATTGGAATTGCCACATTCCAAATACATGGAGAGAGTGCTCAGAGTGCATTGAATCCTTTCAAGCTTGTCATGCAGGCTTTTAAAGGTCGTGGAAGTTGTCTCTTTGCATAATTCCAGGACTAGGGATTAAAAGAAAACACCTCTTCTGCCTTCCTTCCCCAACACCTCAAACCACCTTCGCTGACCCAGAAGTTGGAGATACTTTCTCCTCCTGTGACTTCACCACATGACTCATGATTTAGGTCCATAATATTAATTATTGGGTAGTTCTGTTATTTTAAAGGATATACTATAAAGCAGGCATTGACCTAGAATATAGCTTGGGTGTGTGTTGGTCAGTGTCTGGCGGCAGGCACATGAAGTCAGGTGGGCCATCTAAAATGCCTAAGTAGGATAATACAAGAGGAGAGATCCCCATGGAATGCAGCCTCGCTGTTTGTTCTGGGCACTGCTCAGTTCAGCTGCAGCTTAAGCAAACAGCTTGTGCAGGGTATCTCTGGGCTTGTTTGCGTACAAGTGAGGATTCTTTGAGTGTTTTGTTCTTCTGCTTTTGATAACACGGTTCTTTAGTTTGTGTAATCATTTTGCAACCCAGGCTTTTGTAAATGGATTTTGTTTGTTACAATGAAGAAGACAGATGTTTCTTGTAAGAACTTTTTTCAGTGCTATATAACATAAAACAGCAAGTTTTTTTACTTGGTGTAGTAATCCCTGAATAGTCATTCTGTTTATAACTTTGTGCTCTGGTTACTTCACCAGTTGCTTGAACTCTTCATTGAGGAAACACACATTCTCGTGCTCAAGGGTTGACATAGTGCTGTTAGGAACATCTGTAGTGAATCCTGACAAACATCCTGAAGGATTTTGGACTGCCACCTTGGCTATGCTGTTAGATGCTAATCACTACCCGCACAGCCCCCATCCTTGTTGATAATGTTATCCTAGAAAATGCAGAAATGGTGAGTCCCGAGTTGCAAGCAGGAAAGGATAAAGTATGCAGCTGTTTTTAGGGAGGAAAAAAAAGGTTTGCATAAATGTCGCTTGCAGTATTTGACATCATTAGCTCTGACAGAGTGATGAGGGTATTTGCAGCACACCCCTGAAGTGCTGCTACAGGCCTCCTGCCTGCTTCCCATTGAGCCTGTTCTTATCATCATGCCTGTTGCACAGACAGTGAGTTGATGGCCTAAATGTGTCCTCAGAGCTGTAAGAGTTGCTTTGTACAGGACAAAGGCACTCCTAATGCAGTGAAATAACTTCTCCACCTCATTTAGCACTGATGTTTTGGGGTGGCTGAAATGTCCTTAACTGTTTAATTGGGAGAATGTGGCTGTAAAATTGCCATATCCCTCCTTTAAAGAGTGCCAGGAGCTGTGGCTGCCAGTTGTGTCAGTGGCCTAATCAAAGCTTTGAATCTCGGTTCATCTGGGAGATGTTCATTTGTTCTAGTCTCCTGTCCAGGTGGTTAGGCAAGGAACCAAGCTCCCTGAGATCAGAAACCACATGCACAAAAAGAGCTGCAAACATTGATAGTTTGTTCCCTTGATTGTTCAGGCCCCAAACAAGGGTAGTTAGAGGCAAAGACTATTTCTAGCATAACAAGGGTATAATTTGGAGGAATAAGCTCGCTGTATGTTCTAGTAATTTTTTTAAATGCAGTTTGGTGTTTCCCTTAAATATGACTTGAGTTCTTAAGCCCTGGCAGAAGATGAATACTATATTCTTCTAAACAACATCAGATACATATGCATCCCCGGATGTGGTAACACTCGGAGTTCCTCCCAACATTTATATTTCACCAGCAAACGTAAAGAGTAGGAAGTGAAAAACATCCTCCAGTGAAAGATCCCTGACATCTTGCAGCTAGTGAAAAAAGGAATGATCTTCAATTACTGCTTTTCACGCTCTGACTGTAGCGAACATTTGAGGCAGTGTTGCTTAAAGTAACTTCTGAGGGATAATGAAGAAAAAAGATCCCCCGAAAGCCCCCACCAAACTCTTAAGAGCACAGCATTGTAAGT
Organism: Psittacus erithacus; assembly: GCA_009867235.2. NCBI lineage: Eukaryota > Metazoa > Chordata > Aves > Psittaciformes > Psittacidae > Psittacus > Psittacus erithacus. The sequence goes on from WYDI02023023.1 coordinate 19,710, forward strand.
GTGGAGAGGTCTGTTTGGGCCTGTGATTATAGATTTAAAATATAAGAAGAAATAAAATGAATACTTAGAAATGGAGTGAGAACGTGTATGTGATTGCACAGATTATCCATCCTATTTTCAGATTCTATAATTGCTCCAGATATGATTGATTGAAAGTATGTTGCAGAATGGGCAGATAGCGTGCTACGCGTTGGTAGTTGTTTCTAGTCTCATAGTATTAATTTAAGCAGTTTAGTGTCTCTGTACTGTTTGTTTCTCTTGTGGTTTTATCACTTTTATTTATTATGTGCAGTAGCAAATCAGCAAAAGACTCAAAGAAAAGCGTGTGTATAAATTAACCTGTGCTAATTAATTGCTGAACTTCATTTGACATATTTTAGTAGGATTAAGAAGTGTATTTGATATAGCTGACAGTTTTGTTTAACGAATTTGGGGAAGGGAAGATAAATTCTGGACTAATGCAGCGAGATGCACATAACATAAAAATGAGCTTGGCCAGGATTGCCAAGATAAGGAAGCTTAATGCATTTGATTCAGGCTGCAACGCCATCAGCTTTAGAAAGACAGTGAGGCAGAAATGTTCTCTGTGACACCCCAAACTTGGTAGTCATATTTAAGTGCTTTAACTTGCAGTATATTCTCATGCATTGCTGCTTGTTAGACTGCAGGTGCTGAGCCAGAGTTATAAATCTTAGAAAGTTATTATGGTGAGGCACTGGCACAGGGTGGCCAAGGAAGCTGTGGCTGCCCCATCCCTGGCAGCGTTCAAGGCCAGGGTGAACGGTGGCTGGAGCAAGCTGCTCTAGTGGAAGGTGTCCCTGCGAGTGGCAGGGGGTTGGAACTGGATGAGCTTTGAGGTCCCTTCCAGCCCTAACGAGCCTGTGATTCTATGGTTATGGATAAAAAGATGAAAGTTAACTTCTGCCCATTTTTAAACTTTCCTTCCACAGAGCTGTTACGGGCTGCCTGGGAGAAGCACTGACTGGTCTGTCAGTCTGCTTTATGGAGCAGTCTGAGTGCAGTGGGTTGGTAACTGTATATCAGTTTGTTTGCGGCAGCCCAGGGGCTCAGAAAGGACAGAGCCTATTTCCTTACCTGCAGCCTCCCCTCAGATTGCCTGCGTCAAGCTTTTCTAAATCCTTTTTGACAGATTGCTAGGATATGTGTTCATTTTCCATGTATGCTATTTTGCTTCACTTGACTCTAGAGCCGAAGTTGTCCAGCTAGCATTCAGCACTTCTTTTTTGCATCCTGAACTGTAATAAAAAGGAGATTTATCATCCAGCTGAGTATTCAGTTGTGGAATTTCCTATACTCAGTTACTCAGTTTTAATAAGAATTTTAAGGAAGGCTTGAACGTAAATCCTCTTGGAATGAAGGAATGGTTTCTTGGCTCTTAGGTTCTGAAGTCAAGTTGAAGGGCCAAACTTTTGAAATAAATTAAATCAGTGAATTTTCTTTGAATTCATAGACATGTAAAGACCTTTACTGAAATAAATCAAAGGGCAAGGCTGATCTGAACTGCCAGTCTTTGAGAGCTTTCCCACTGCTTATCTTCACAATTTTATTGAGAAAACAGAGATCAGACCTTGAATTGTTGATTTGCCAGCACCTGTCTTGTAACACAGGTGTCTGTGAGGAATATTTCAAACCAAAACTCATCTATGTTAGCAAGAGAGTGCATTGTCGTCAGCAGTGAGTGCAGTTCAACATTCATCCTGGAATTGCTTCTTGGTCAGGGATCCCGCTCCAGTGAGTAGCAAATATGTTAAGTATGGTCCTCACTGTGAATTACAGTGGATTTAAGATATGCAGGATTAATCTCAAGCTTTTTGAAGGTCAGGAGCAAGATGCTGAGCTTCATTCCCAGGTCTCTATGGAGGGAATTACCAGCTGTAGGACATCCTAATTTATTTTCTTTTCCTTTCTGAAAACAACCCAGTGGTAGGGCCAGTGAGCATTTAATATTGCTTTGTTCTTGCCTTAGCTTGCACTGATTCTGCTAAGAGCAAGCAGAGAAGACAAAATATTTTCAAAGTGTCTTAGCGTGAAATTTATTGTGTGGGTCTGGGTTTTGTGGAATAATGCAACACACAACGTGCACGCATACAGTGTGTTTCTGCTTACAAGAAAATAAATCATCTTGAGGGAAGATGGTTGCCCGTGATAGTCCAGAGAGCTTTCCCTGAAGGAACAGAAGAGGAATGACTGAGAATATCACATCTCTGAGACATGTGCTAGCACCAGTTTCTGAGGTATGTCATGTTTCATAGCAGCTGGAGTTGGGTTTGGGTTTTAGCAGAATATTTCTCTGCTCTTTCCATCTCCTTTCTGCCTTTTCCCTTTGCAGAATGTAAGTACAGTGAAAATTAGAATTTATTAAACTGAGTACAGAATTAAGGAAAATAAATATGAGGGAGGTTTTGCAAGGGGAAGAATAATACTTTTACATGGGAGGATGGGAAGACAATTAGAATATGAGGAAGTCTAGCAGAAGGAAATCATAGAGTAGCTGAGGTTGGCAGGGACCCCTGGAGATCTCATCCAACCTGCCTGCACAAAGCAGAATCAACAAGAGCAGGTTTCTTATGGCTAAGTACAGTTGGGCTTTGAGCATCTCCGAGGACGGAGGCTCCAAAGCCTGCCTGGGCAGCCTGGTCACTGTTTAACCACCCTCTGGTTGGGGTTGAGGAAAAAAGGGAGGGATGCGTGGAGAACCTCAGGATGGCTTCTGTGCATTAGATGAAACAAGGTTTTTAGAACCAGAAATGGCATAGGTACCAAAATAGGGGGGGAAGTCCCATGGGGCAATTCTCCTTTATTGTGAGAACCCTTGGTGTAGGTGTTCAGCCTTGTAGACAGAGCTGGTTTGCTTAATTGTTGCTGTGATTAAGAAAGTACAAAGTTTGTTTGTTGACCAGAATGTTTATTGAATTTATTATGAAATATAGTATAGTACAAATTCTGCCCCTTATACATGAACTAAGTACAACTGGAAACTTAAACAGATGTGTTTGTATTTATCCATGGACATGAAATCTGGGTGCAGGAAATTTTTAGTCCAACATTAATGGACTTAAATGCTTGAAGCTTAATAAAAGCATAGCTGCTTATAACAAAATTACAAAGAACATAAATGAAAATTAGTTTAGCAGCATTTATGTATTTTTAAAGTTAATAAAAACATCAATATATTGAATTCTTTTATCCGTTACTTTTCTTTTAGACATGAAAATAGCTACAAAAATCTCGTGTATTTTTTTCCTCATAGTGTGTCTAGTGCTACAGCAAACTGAAGTATAGAGCAGTAATTCAACAAAGTGGATGTTAAAGGCTGCAAAATGAATGATGGGAATTCAAAGCATTGTGTATAATAGCTGAATTAAGCGTAATGTAGGACTATATAGTAAAACTAGTGCTATTTTTGGAAAAGGATCTTGGAGAAACAGGATATGTGACAAGTTATGAAAGTCATTTCATAACTCAGACTAGACTCTAGAATGTCATAAAAATTCTGAAGTGTCAGTTGTATCCTGCTCTGAAGACTCTGCACATGGGCTCATAGAAGGAAACTTTGCTTTTCCCTCATCTTTCTTCTACTGTTTACACCTGTCAGAACCAAACCAGCAAAAAATACATGGAATCTCTTTCCCTGGTGTAACTGAGCGCTCCCTTCCAAAACACATCTGAAGTCATGTCTCCTGCAGAAAAGGAGGGAATATGTGTGCAGCTGGGTCATCCTTGGATTGTACAGATGGTTCTTGAGTCTTCCGGCTGAAGAAGAAAGCGAAATCCAACAGTCACTCAACCCTGTCCAAGCTGCTTCCTAGATTCAGAAGTTAAAAATGTTAGAAGTGAGATGGATATGAGTCTGGTTTTAATCCCTGGAAAAATAGACTCTGAAAAGGTACCAAACCAGTAAGTAGGTTGTAGCAATCTTCCCCTCCATGTTTTGGTAGGTGGGATAGTGAGAGTGAAACAGCATTTCTAGAAATGTCATTCATATTTCATAGAATCATGGAACAGTTTGGGTTGGAAAGGACCTTAAGATCATCCAGTTCCAACCCCTGCCATTGAGCAGGGACACCACCACTACAGCAGGTTGCTCCAAGCCCCTGTGTCCAACCTGGCCTTGAACACTGCCAGGGATGGGGCAGCCAAACCTTCTCTGGGCACCCTGTGCCAGTGCCTCAGCACCCTCACAGTAAAGAATGCGTTCCTTATATCCCACCTGACCTTCCCCTGTTTAAGTTTGAACCCATCACCCCTTGTCCTGTCACTACAGTCCCTAACAAAGAGTTGCTCTCCAGCATCCTTGTAGCTCCCTTCAGATACTGGAAGCTGCTCTGAGGTCTCCATGCAGCTTCTCTTCTCCAGGCTGAACAGCCCCAATGTTCTCAGCCTGTATCCTGCATAGGAAGTGCTCCAGGTGCTGATCACCCTTGTGGCCTCCTCTGGGCTTTCTCCAACAGCTCCATGTCCTTCTTATTTTGAGGATACCGGAACTGCACAGAGTGCTCCAAGTGGGATCTCACCAGAGCAGCCTGAGGGGCAGGATCACCTCCTTTGACCACTTCATATAGGTGTCGCATACTTCATGTGTATGGCCACATGCTTCAGATGTATATATATATATTTTATTTTCACAGCTGTGGACTCCAGGAAGATTGATTTGCTACAGAATTGGGGAATAGGAGTCTTAAAAAATCACCGGTTCTTTGGCAATGTTAGCAATGAACTGGGAACGTGAGAGGTTGGGAGCATGCCTGTGGATTGTGGGGCTCTTTGGTTCTCTGGGGTTCCTAAGGAGGGATTATGAACTTCCAGCTCTCAGAAGTCTATAGTTTTATGTTGGAACAAAACCAAGCCCGCCCATATCTACTGGTTTTTGAACAAAATAACAAGATATTGGGAGAGAGTGGAGTCAGGAGCTCTTTTTAAGGTGGTTGGTTGGTGTTTGCATTGAGCAGGTAGCTCTTCGCATGCGTGAGCTTTACTTCTGATGGTCTCTTTATAAGGCTGTTTTCCTCCTGTATGTTTATTCAGTTACTAATCAAGATGATGGGTTGTTCTAGAGAATTTTTGCTGCTTAAAATTTGTTTATTTTCCTAATGCAGACACTCCTTTTGCAATTTCACAGTTTCTTAAGCTGCTTGAAAATACACCAGCATTGTGTTTCAGCTTGGCAAGATTTAAACTCCAGAACTGCCACAGAAGTTTTTGATAGCTGGGTTAAATATCGTGGCACTGTAAAACATTTTTCTCCTTCCAAAACAGCAATGAGAAGTTAGTCCTACACTGAATGGCAGTTCTTTTGCAAAGCAATTAATCTTGATAGTATGTTACTTTAAAATATGTAAATGTACTCAGAAATTGCCAAATGTAAATGTAGTGGTGATTAAATGAAATCATAAGTTATACTTTGTAATACCATTCAATCTTTCTCCTTTCCCTGGGCAGTAGCAGAGCTTTTTTCCACAGTGCTAAGTTTAGTCTATAAATTGGAAATCTGTAGGGAAAGAATGCTCTCTGCAGTGACTCACGCAGTGCCTGGTCTTTATTCCAGGCCTCACTGATGACAAAATATGCTATGAATTTAGAAAATCTACAACCCTGTAGAGGTGGCACACTGCTTTCTGGTTTGCCTCCAGTGTTTGTATGAATGTCAAGCCTGCCTCCTGACCTTTTCTACACCAAGTTTCTCTTCCGCAGCAGCCTAGTGGCTCAGGTGTGCTCTTTCAGGCAGGAATGCAGCCTTTCTGGGATATCACTCTGTAAAACTCTCATGCTTTCCTCCCTCTTTTGTAAAGGTCTTCTGCTTTCCTTCTTTTGCATTCAAATGTATGAGTTCTCTCTATTTTGATTTTTCTTCTGTTAGCCCCAAGACCTTATGTAGTTGATAAACCTTTGAAATACCGTCTCTTACTGAAACAGACAATAATTGCATGTTTGTGATTTTTCATATGTTCCTGTTTAATGCAAATTCTTCAGCTACTCAGAAGTGACATTGGTTAAAATGGGAATGAATGTATATTAGCTTCATTTCAGCTTGTGCATTATCAGTGCTGTTTAACAAGTAGTAAAGCAGGGCTTAAACGGAGTGTGATGCATATTTCCTGTGCATTGTTAGCTACGCCTCCCAAACATTATGCCCTGAGGCCAGTTCAGTGGCAGTTGATAAATTATAGGTTGTGTACCTTGTGCTCATTGCTGGCTGTCAGCCAAGGAGGTGGTATGCATCCACAGGTTGTGAGGAAGTTACATGTGTCAGTGGACTGATTTATAGTTGATTAAAAATAATTAAAATGTGAAGTATTTGAATGGTCGTTACCTTAAAAAGGGAAGCCACTGGGAAGAGAAGTTGGAGGAAGGAAGAGGCTTTCTGGGTCTGTCACTTGCTGAGTACACAGGCCAGTAAGGAAGTTTCCTTCCCTACTCTGAAGTTTTCTTTTTCTTATTTGTGCAAGGAATTGAAGTAATGAGCTCCCAAGATAGGTCTTAGACTCCACATAGGTCTTTGAAAAAAAGATCAGGCTTTTGTCACGAGGATATGCAGAAGTGCTCTATGAATGGGATTTGGTTATGCCAGATGGTGTATCAGTGCCTCGAGGAGCTATATAATTAATTTGGCTTGCTTCTTTCATCTCTCTTTGCCTAGGACAACCAGACAGCAAGCCTTGCTTCACTGTCAGTAGTGAGATTCAGCACTAAATTAAAGTCTCTTATTAGACACTTTGGTCAACATGTTACTTCCACAGTCCTCTACTTGCGTTGCCCCATTTCAGAAGCCAGGTAATGAGCACAGGAGATGGGAAGCATCTTTGCAGAGAAGCTGCTAACAGCGTTGGTGTCCCTTATGCAGTTTTAGAATGTATAAACTTGCAGCAATAATTCTGTCCATTGTGACCTGGAAAGCTGTTTTTATTGCTGCATAAATATGGGCTTGCTTTGGAGTTGTCATTATTGTTGCTCTGGATAATTGTCTACAGATCTATTAAAAACCTAAAACCAGCAGCTGATAACATCCATGAGGCATAGTCCTGGTTTTTTTATTTATCTGAGGTGATGCCATCAAAGTAGTAATCATTTTTCTCTGGGCTAATTCTATGAAGAATCTGAATCTGGAGATGTTCTTCCTTTACCGCTTGCATGCAGAAAATAGGTTTGAAAGCTTTGAGTAAATTTAATTCTTTTGCTTCTACTTTTTAGATTAATTTCTGTGCAGCGCTGAAAACATTTCTCACCTGTAGCATGCAGTTCAATTGTATGACTTTCTGCAAGCTTTGGAAAACCTTTTAGGCCTGTAGTTGTGTTTTTTACCAACAGTTTTGCTTACTTTTATCCATCAAAATACATTTGTGCTTTTTGAGCATTGTTGTCTTTCACTGGATTAATCTGTACAATTTTTTTTATTATCCATTGCAATTTATCTTAAGCTCATAATTTCTCTTCCTGACATGAAATGATGTTGTTATTTTATCAACTAATTTCTGAGCTGAAGATCACCTTCCTTTGCTGATAGAGAAGAAACCAGAGTGCCTGCTTTGCAAAATATTCCAGGGCATCAGCCAGAAGCTTAAGTACCTGATAATTAGTACTAGACCTTTTAGGCTAGTCAAATTATAGATACCTAAAATGCTCTTTTCCTTGGTACATTTGTTGCACAACCAGTGCACATTCTAATTTCAATTGAAATCCCACGGATTTAAGATGAGGAACATGGTATCTGGTTGGAGGAGTCATCAGCCAGGCTTTGTGTTCTCCAATAGCCTAGGATGCTTCAGAGCACATTTGACAGTGTTTTGTCTTCCTTGCTGTGCAGGGATTGAGTGCATCTAGGTGGTAATTGAACTCTCAGCCAATAAGCAGATTTGACAGGCTGGTGCTTTGAAGAACAGCTGATCACAAGAACAATTTCCTGTTGGTTGCTTTGCCTCAGATACAGCTTAATGTGGTGGCTTCACTGCATTAACTAAGACTAAGCCCCCTCCTGGCATCCAGCAGCAACTTGATTGCTGTGTGGTGAGCAAATATGACACACAAGCACACATTTTGATCCTTTTGTAACAAGGGTCAAATTCATTAAGGATTTCTCCAAAATGAATGGTCTTATTTGTACTGCAGCATAATCTATTCTCTTTTTCAAGGATCTTTGTTTTATGCTTTAGCCAAGATTACAAAATTATATTTGCCTGTATTACGTCCTTAGGATTACTGAATTCACGGTTAGTATAACACACACTCTTTCACTGTTTTATCTTTGGACTAAACTGGGAGCAAATCAGACTAAAAATATTAGAAACAGTCTTACTGTTTGATACTAATGCAACTACTTTAACCATACAGATGATTTTATGCATACAGATACATTTTATATATGAAAATGTTGCCTCACACTCACTTAGCAGGTAACAGCGTGATCTCTTTCAAAGTAGATGGTCTGCCATCCAAACCCCATTACCTATAACATTTCTCTAAGATTGTTGTGGTAACAGAGCAATTGCACAGAAGTCATTCTCTGTACAGTCAGTCAAGTACAGTTCCCAACATACATAGACACGGTGTGTAGATTCATATAAATATATGTGCATGTGCACATGTATGCACACATGCTTTATAACAACTATGAAATGAAGCTATTAGCAGTGAAGGTCAGTCAGCTCAGTGCAAATTTTCACTAGAAATGACTTTTGGATGCAAGGGGAGAATTTTTGTTTACTATTGTGAACTTGGTGGTTATACCAAATTATTCAATATCAGAAAGATTGTTCTCCAAATTATAAATACATCTGTTAGAAAATTGTTTTACTTCCCTTTAGGAACATGCTGTAGAAAGAAATGTCTTTATATCCATGCTTCCTGCTTTGTATAGGAATTTGTGAGTACATAGTAAACTTTCATTAAGAATTTATGGTTTCCTGGCTTATGTTTACTGTGTATAGATAAGAATAATCTCTTTGTTTTAGCACAGCTCTATTGGCTTGTATTCATTTCTACCTTCCATCAGTGGGTTTGGGCTTTTTAGCTGGTTTTCTTTCCCCTCCTTTTACACTATTATTTAAATGAATCAAAAAGAAACAGTATCCCTGGGGAGCAGAAGGTACAGTTCAGAACCTGAAGATCATTTTCTTGTATGGAACAACACCCGGCTGACCCTTTGTTGTTTGAATGTGGCCTGAAATTCTTTGTGGTTGGAGTGTAAAACCTCTGGCTGCCCCTGCCCTCTGGCAATTAGCAAGTCAGCACCAGGCTTGGGATTTCGTGTTTCAGAAAATGAGGAACCGGGTGGTGCTGGCTGCAAATGTCCTTAGTGTTAGCCCTGTCTGTTGTGCAGCCTGGCAGCATCAAGCAGATGAGAGTGGCAACATTAACAAGCTTAAGGTTGTACCATTTGAAATATCTTGTGCTCAAAAAGTGATTACAGTAGTGCTCACTTTCCGTCCTGCACCTTTGGAGTACAAAGGAATGATTCAACTGAAAATACCTATTTTCTTACTCCGTGGTTGGGATAATTGGCTGGTATCTGAGTGGAATGAGAGAATTGCAGAGCCCAACTGAGTGGGGTTTTTTTCTTTTTTTTCTTTTTCCTTCCTTTTTAATTTCAGTGCAAGTTGTAACCTCCTAATGCCTAAAGACTTCTTAACATCTTAAGCACTGTTTTGTCTAAACAGCAGTTTACTGGCAAACAGTAATTAACCTGAAGAGAAACACATCTTTAGGTTTTATTGTGCCTCAGTATATAGGTCAGAGTACAAACATTGCAGAGGTATCATCTGTGGCATTTGAAAATATCACTAGGATAAAACCAGCAGACTTAATTTAAAATTAATATGTTCCAAGATCTAAGCAAGGGAACCCATTCAGTAGAGCAGTGGCCTCTTGGATGCTTAAACCTTTTCAAGGCTTTTCAGTGCAATTTTATCCTTTTGAGATGGTGATGGGCACTCAGGCGAAGGTTTGGAGTTCTCCAGATTTTTGTTTATGCGGTCAGTGTGTTATTTCTGTTACAATTCCTTTGTAACTTTTTAGAGACAGCTTGTTAGTATAATGCACCTTTCTTCTTTTGTGTGTATGAACAGAGGACAAAAGTGCTGTTACTTACCAAGGATCAGAAACCCCACAAAAGTGAATCATTGAACATCTAAACCCAAAGATTTTCAAAGCCTTATTTGTAAGTTCTCAGAGGAACTAACATACTATCCTCCACCTGGCTTTGGGCATAAGGTCAGAATGTAAAGATTTAGTGAAACGTCTTAGCTTTTAGAACATCAGCTATTTAACAGTGTGAAATCAGGCACAGGATTTGTGCGACTCAGAACTGGTGCCTCTTTCTGAGGGTGTGTCCAATGAATCTAGTCTGTTCTGGGGCTTTGTTCTTCAAAGTGCCTTGAAATCATCTCTGGCACACAAGCAGGGTACCTGAGGATGATGATGAAACAACAGATCTTCTAAATGCCCGATCACCTTTCTAACAGCGAGAACAGGAAGCAAATGGCGGTGGGAGGGCACACAGAAACCTGAATTTCACTTGGTGGTTTTTACTACCCGAGAACTCTCTCCCAGGCTGTTTATAAAATATTAGGTTTGCATTACACAGCTGAAGGAATTCACAAAACATTAAGGCTGTGACTAAACCCAGCAGTTAGGGTTTTTCCCTTTGGTGCTCAGGAGAAATGGGGGTTGAGGGAGCTGACAATGAAACATTGCAAGTTTTCTGCAGGAACATAGCAAAGAAGTGATATTTTAAATGAGGCAGAAGGGAATTAAACCCAAACGCAAACTACAGTGCTAAAGTTAAATGTCTGGAATGCATTACTTTGGGAGAAGTTCTTCCTTCTTACCCCCACCCCACAGCCGTGAGTCCTGCTGCTCTGCAAAGGTGAACTCGGAGAAGCTGGGAAAGACAGTAGGAAAAAGCCGGAGCTGGAAACTCTGAAGAAAGGCCTTTGAAAGGGGATCATGCAAGCTCTCAAGGCCACACAGTATTAGGAATTTCCATAACAGTAAAAGAATTTACAATGTGCAGCCTATGCATAACTAGCTCTTGCAGCCTGTAAAACTGCGTGTTTTTCCAGCAGTGAGGCTGGTACCGCTCCTGCAGGTATCCCCACTGGCCTCCACACAGGGCCTGGGATGTTGCCCGGCCCTCATCCTGGCAGTCCAGTGCTGTGCAGGATCCTGGTAGGAGTCCCTTTGCTGGTGCGTGCATCTGAAATTTGTTGCTGTAGATTAGCAAGGATGGTAAAAATTCTAAGGTATTTGCATGTGCACGTACATCACCACGCTTCACCATAACATAAGCCCCCTCCTTCTGAAGCTGAGTGTAGCAACGTTACCCAAGTTCACTGTTAAAGGAAGGTTTTTTTCATTTATTTTAATGCACGGTTTCTTTCTGATAACTGAGGAATGTGTGTAGTGGGGAAAAAACATTATTGAGACATCTAAGTAAGTGTAGTAGACACAATAATAAATTACCTTTTACTGCAGTGGTGTTTCCAAGAATGAATTAAAGGCAGAAATATTTGAAGTGAATGTGTGCTCTTTAGTCTATAGAACTGCAGAAATCATGCTCTTGATTTCGGATCTACTCTGTGCTCCTCTGTTCTTGATGATAATGGGAAATGCCAGCTGCTCAGGAGATCTGAATGTTTGGCCTGAAATGTTGTAAAGGTCACGCTAGGATTCACTGACATAACCAGTAATATACCCTGGAAGCCTATTGCCAGAGCTCCATTTAACTTTGAGACCAAGGCACTTGCCTCCTGTCACTACCTATTCCTGGCTGAGTGGATCTTTTTCCTCAGTACTTCTGTCACAGAACTTCTGCCTTTCCACAAATGTCATGTAACTTGCCCTTTAAAGTTTCCTTTTCATCATGAGCTTTAATAGTAGATTCAGTTTAGTCTTTGCTTCATACAAGGTTGTCAGGATTTAGATGGTCCTTTCAGGATTCTTTTAACCTGTCTTTGTGCTCCAGATGCATGCTGCCTTGCTGTGCCTTTCTTTACCTACGAAAGGTTCAGCACATTCCCTGGGTTTCAGCTGAGCCAGAGTATGACCACACTGACAAGAACACCACAAGAAAGTAAACAAAAGGGCACAGGCCCTTACTCCCCATAGTCACTTACTATTGGAGGATGGCAGAAGAAATGATCCTTCATCAGCACATGTTGGAGGTGGTATCATATGCAGAACTATCCATCCATGGTTTCGTTTGGTAGAAATAGTAAAGATTACAGTCACAGGTAAGTAGCTGCCCACCTATTAAGTAAACCAAAGCATCATCCTGTTGAACACACCACATAGCGGGGAGGTCCAAAGGAAAAGCACTAATGCAAAGCTCAGAGTATTTTTGAGTTCATACCCTTCAGCTGCTTAAATGCTTTGTAGCGAGCTGTAACTCTGTGGTTTCAGAACAGAGTAGCTATTCAGGTTTAGTAACATGAAAAGGATTTTATGAGGTTGAGTATAAGGAAGTGTTTCCAAATTATGCCAGGAAGGCATATATAATTACTTGTGAGACTGTGCTCAAAAAAAAAATCATTTTGAATATCAGATTGACAGACAGATAGAACACCCCCCCACAACACCCTTCTGAAATAAAAGTGCAGTCAGTTGTTTCAGTGATTAAATCTCTGAAACTGCTTAAAGGCTCTGGAATGACTTTGTATTAGGAAAAATAACAGTCATGCATGGGTAAGTTCCTGCCTGCTCACTGAGCTTGTTTTGGATTGCTCATATTGATAGCTTCATTAGCTTTACTGTTGATAGTAATTTGACTACAGTGCATGCCAATTTGAATGATGTTGAAACTCAAGCCTGTGGAGCATATAGGCTGCTGAAAGCATTGAGTCGGTTTATGGGGCTAAGGTGCTGGTTGTACAGAATGTGAAAACCTTTGCTATGTTCATGAGCATTTCATGAATTGGAAGATACTGCTATGATGGCTGGTCTAGGTGAATATGGAATCACATGAATTGTAATTCAAAGATGATACATTTTTAAATGCCATTTTTAATTCTGCAGTCTTTGGGGGTTTTCTCATTGCAGAAGGACATCTGGCAAATATTTTCCCCTCATTAACTTTAAAGAGAGAATACTCTATTGTCCACGGGAAACTTGACTTCAGATATATGACTTCTCAAATAGTTAGAATTAAGAGCACAGTAATTTTGAGTTCCCTCACCCTCCAACAGGTTTTTCAGTGAAACTAGAAGCCACAAGTGAATGATATCTTGTCACATTTCCTTTTTGCATCAGACCGCTGAGAAATTCCAAGACATGTAAAAATGATATATGTAATTCCATTTCAGATTTTGGAATTCAATTATGTAAGAGGAATTAAAAACACTGCCTTGGAATTATCAGACTGTCTGATTTGAATCAAAGTAGTCTTATACACAGCTATAAAAGTATACTGGGAAGAAAAAGGAAGATAAATCTCAGTTAAGAAAGTATCTGATACCTGATCCTGCCTTTAAATGTGCTTAAGTGATGTATTTATCTTGAGCATGGTCTTGCTTCTGATAGGTTTTGTCCTGTGGTTGATTTTTCAATTGCTAAAGCTATTCCAGATGCTAGAAGTGTCAAACAGCAAAGCAGTGATTCCAATTGACTTAAATTCAGATTATTCATTTAAGGGGTCAGTAGCAGCATAATAATGTATTACATATTTAATGTGTGAAGTGACATAGAAAATCTTTGGCATTGTTTTGGTGATGGGCAAATATTTAGCATGGTTTGAATTAAAAGTCCATCAATTTTTAAGCTAAGGTGGGTAGAATTGTTGGTGAATGTTAGTTTTCAAGAAAAATCCGATCAGGATATTGATGGTCAGATTCTGTTACAGGGATTTGGACCCTGAGAACCACTGCGATCCCTCCCAATTCATCTTTTCAGATCAGGTTTTCAGATTTATGTTCAAGAGCAAGTAAAACATCAGTTAGAGGATGACTGATAGGAAAGTAGATCCTGACTGGAATACAGGACCAGAAGCACTGGTCATTTGTGGAAAAAGGTTTTCATCAACGCATGTAATTCCTTTCTTGCCACGTACATTTAGCCAAAGATTATTTTCTTTCATTTGCCTTTGCTCTAGGGTCTGTATGTTGTCAGCTGTAAGGGCATGAGCATGGCTACCCACTGTAATGTTGAGTTTAAGGCCTTTGAGGTATAAAGTACAAAATGACTACAGTATTTATTTAGAAAAAATATCCAATATTGATAATTTTATGTGCTGAGAATCTATAGTATATGAATATCTTTTATGTGAGTGGTCCGTGACTTGAAAGCTACTGTATATAGGCTGCCCACTTGAGGATTTATATTGGATGAGTTGTAAGCATCCTTTGTCTAAGGAATCAACTAGGATGGCTGTTGCAAAGTACAGCTTATACTGTATTACTAGTTGTATGCAAAAGCTTTTTGAAAATCTTTAAAATAAGTGGTGGAAGTATTTTAGCATTGCCACTACTGAGAACGTGGTCTTTTGATTGCATCCCCACCTCCCTTCCCTCAAAACTTCAATTAGAATAAACCAAATGTCTTCAGCTTTAAAATCTAAACCCATTAAACTATGCGTATAGTGGTTGAAGACCCCTCCTGCCACCACAACACTTTTAATTAAGTCACTGTGTTGTTTTCAAATGAGAGAAAAGGTGACTCATTTGATGACTTAGAATAATCTCCATTTTGTAGTCAAAAAGTAAAACTTAAATGCAAAAGAATCACTTTAAAGTTGCACATTAGCACCTGCATCATAATTGCGTGTACTATGTTAGCTCTCAAACTAAAATGTTTCAGTCTGATTTTTTTCCATAAAGCTTAGTTTCTGGATTCTGAACCTCCCTTTTAGGTTCAGTGATGTTCTGACCTTCGAAAAGCAGGGGTTTATCATGTAAAATGCTTGGCTTCCATCAGGAAGGTGTACTTACACCTTCCAGTACCAATGTAGGAGGTACTAGAAGTCATGAGTCTTAAAATACAAGGTAGGAAGCAACCTGAATCAATACAAGGCACTGTCCTGGGATTCAGTAAACTCGTTTTGTTTATAGATTTGCTAGTATTGTGATCAGAGGCAAAAATCTTTTACTAACAGTTGTTGCCTCAGTATTTTTACTATTCTTCTATGGAATACTTCAGTGTAGACCATCTCTGCAGCTTACACAAATCGTAACTGGAGTCTCTGCTATTGTTATAATAGAAGTTGTGACTGCTCGAAACAAATACTGAACATGAAACACTGAAAGTTGCTGCAAAGTTGAAGCTTTTCTACTGGAATACAGGGAAATCCCTGGAAGCAAGGATTTGCTTTTGTGAATAACACAGAACTGACTGTACACTGCTGCACAGGTGCTTAAAATAAAAGGTTGATGGTTTTGTCGCATCTTTGATGCAGTACTTACTCAATTCTTTTTTTTACTTGAAACTAAGGAAAAACTTAAATAAACTTATGCTTTACAGCCTTTAATCTTTGTCTTTAATTAACCTCTGAAGGTGGTTAAACACCTACGTGTAGCTAGCTGGGTTATCTCACAGTTACTTGTTTGTCAAGTGCAATAGGATGGCAAAACATTAAAAATCCCCATCAGATGTTGTGACTTTGATAGATGCAGAAAGATGTGTCTGTTAAATTCTGTTTAAAGGAGAGGCGTGTGAAGTGTTTATTGTGCCCTGAAATGGAATTTTTGCATTAGTGATGGTTTACTGAACTGGCTTTTCATGCTGTGACTACAGTTATAATAAAAGCTTTAAATAAAACCTTTCAGTAAGTATGTGGTTTTATATGTGTAGCACAGTTTTATTCTTTGACTCCTAAGCCATGTTGCAGCTAAAGGAGCAAGGGGGACATTTTAGAAAATGATATATATTTCCTGAGTCAAAATGAGATGTTGTTGGGAATGTACAGAAAGACAGACTAAATCTCTTCTGTTTCCAGCATACTGTCAACTGGATTGAGTAATAAATTCTTCAGTCAACAGTAGTTCTGGGAATGCTGGGAACAGAAATGTTAAAGTCTTTTACAGAGAGTAAAGAGCTGAGACTTGTAAGTGAACTGAAAGGTCCATGATTCATTAAAACCTGAGTGAAGTAGAGGTCCACAGGTGAGAACAATATCCTCTTGTCATGTGCCCTTTCAGCACAGCATAGTCATTCATCATTCTGCTCCTTGCTGCAACCGATGTGTTAGGGGCTGTGTTTTCCTTCTAGGCATCTCTTTTCTCCCCCTCCCCACCCCAAAATAGCAATGCAATTTTGCTCAGGTATTTGCTTCTACTTTTTTTGTTGAGTCTTCCATAAATCTTTATCTGTTGGGTCAATTACAAGTCATTACTAAAATAATTCATTATAGGCTTCAGTAAAGTTAATATTGTTAAACAGTGAACAACTGTACGTTGTTTTCTTTTGTGAAGTTTTCCTTCTGGCTGGGAAAGCTGTATGTATGGGCCACTGCGGCTGGAGGAAGAGTAGCACTGTAGTAACGGTGGAAGGCTTGGCTAACTTCTAGCTTACTCAGTTCTTGGACCTCTATCTTCCTTGCTGGTGCAGCACAGATGGTCAGTGAGTAAGCGTGAGTGCAGCGCATGTTTTTATACACTCGTAATTTCATCTCACCTCTTTTTATTCTACGCACACATTGACTAGAATAAAATCTTTTCCTCTCTCCTGTTGAAGTAGAAGACTTCAAAAACTTAAAGCAAAGCTTATTGCGGTTTTACAGGCACGAGGGGAGTGGTGCTGCCCAGCCTTGCTGGCAGAAATTTTCCAAGTGCACAGTTCACTACTTGGTGTGATCTAATAGGGAGGGAAAAGCCCATGGCTCTTTCTACAGACTGTCTTTTTATTAGCTTTATAATGCATTCCCATTGACTTCCTCTGCAGGAGTACTACTCTATTAGCTCATTAATATGATTTAAAGCAGCTAATTGCTATCATATCTAAAGAATCGCATTCGGGTATTTCAGCACATTTTGATTCTCATGTTGGCAGTTCCTAGACAATGCATCTCCCTTGTCATTTATAACCTTTTTACAAATGAAGTGATAGCAACTTAAATGTCTTCCTCTCTATAAAACTAAAGTGAAAATCAATAATGTCATCTATAAAGAATATAAGTGTACTGGTATTGAAAATGATGTAATGAGTACCAAATTTGATCTTGTCCATTTCTGAATGAGAATATAATACTCTTCTGTAGCAGTGGATACCTTCAGATTTACTGAAATCAAACCCAAGAAATAAAAATACTAGGTAAAATTAAGTGTCAGCCTCTCTGCCTCCAATGTCTTTATGGTACAGAATGGCAAACCAGGGCAGGGATTAAATGGCTCTATTTTTGTACAGTGGACCAGAGATAAATCAAAAGTGTCTCAAAAGCGGAGCTGATAATGTCTTTTCTTGGTGTGATTGTTCAATAACAGCTTATCATGTTTGCACAGGAAACATGCTGACTGAGCAAGGATTCATTTCCCATCCAGTGGAAAAGACAAGTTTGAGGTTGCAAGGAAGCTGTTTGTTGATATGGGGAGAAAACTGATGCTTTGAAGATAAGGTGTGAGAGCAGGAAAAAGGGTGTAATCTCAGTCTTGGAAGAGCTGTTCCTGAAGCTTCCCTGCCCATCTGTTGCTGTTCTTTGTGCATACGCGCGTGTGCAGACTTGCCACCTGAAGGTTGAGGCTGGGGCTCTGAAACACATTGGTTCTGCTTTTGTGTAGTCTGCAGATTTTCTGACAATGATTTCCTTGTGAGATTCTGAAGTTTCAAGATCTGGTTGGATGGAACTTTGGTATGGGTTTCTTGAGGCTAATAAACCTCTCCCTATTCCAGCTTCCCTGATGTGCCTAAAGATAGTGTTATTAGGTGGATATTGAGTGCTGGCATTGATGTTTTTTAAGTGTGTAGTTCTTTATGATGGTAGGTGTGACAGTGATCTAAAATAGACTCAAGTCTTTTTTTGTGTTCTCCATAATTTTGGTATGGGAGTTCTTCCAGAATGACTATATGGTGAAATCTCAGAAGGCTTAACTTGGAAAAACTCAAACCATTGCAAACTGTGATTTGGCAGAGTTAGTATCAAAACTGTAATATTAAATACACATTTATCGCACAAATTTTTTTTACTGTTCACTTATTTTGAGACTTTGTGCTCCTGGAAAGCTTTATACATGTGAGTGCAATAGTGCCTTGGAGCGACGTAAGGCAGGTTCATAAACCTAAACTAAACCACTTCTACGTTGCAGATGTGTCTTCTTCATTTTCCATTTATGCAGAAATAACAGTTGCTGTAACTAGGTGTAGTGTGTATCCTAACACTGCACTGGGAATCACTTAGGCTTTTGAACTAATTTTACAGATGACAGAGTGAGAGCAAAGGTTTATAAAGTGACTTGTCTCCTGAGTCACCAGAATTAGACAACACCTGCAGCCCTTGCCCCTGCTGTCACCCCAGACTACCCTGGAATGCTGCAGTGCTCCAGCAGGAGTGTTGTGATCTTCACCTCTCTCACCCCAGCCTTCAAAACCATGATTTACGTGGGTTACTCTGTTCAGAAACTCCCTAAAACACCAAAAGAACAGCACAGGGGTTTGTATTTTTGAGACAGACTTTGCTTGCTGTCCTCAGCTGCAAATTCTTCCTTGATCCAAGTACTCAGTGTGATGATTTCAGGTGCAAGGGATGAGCGGTTTAGGTTCCCTGCTTGCAGTCTTTCTAACAAGCTTTCCACAAGGAATGTTTGGGTTTTTCCTCCTCCTAAACTCCTGCTCCAACAAAGTTGGTAAATGAGAAAAGAAATACAAGGCTATAGCCGGTATTAGAACTTGGACTTCTATATTAATTTCAGCAAAATCTGATTGAGTAGAAGCAGGATGGTTTGTGGTGGGGTTTTCACCCCAATAGAGGAGGCATGCAGGGTCCTGACTACTTCATGGGGGACATGCTGCAGTTCATTTCACTGTGGCTTATACAGGACTATTTTTCAAAACACCAAATTGCAATGTTATGGAGTACTCCACATGTTTTTGTATTGCAGTTGTAGCACAGACGTGCCCAACTTTCATTTTTAGCATATCCATCATCTTTCTGTGGTTGGCGGTGCAACATGTCTCCATTTTGTGAAAACCTTGTCCTTTACCCCACCACATCAACAAGAAGGGTGATGTCATCTAGAAAATGGATCGAGATTTTTTGACAAATGAAGCTCATGTTTAACTTACTGAATTAAATGTTTACTGTTAAAGTAATACTTAATTTTAATGGGCTTCTTTTCACTGTAGCTTATAAGAAAACCTTCCTAGCTTATTAAAACATTGTCTATATTTTCATGCTTTTAAATCCTTTTACACCTTTTCTGATTTTACAGAACAGGTTGAAGTTAAACCAGGATTTCGTATTATCGTCCATTGTTATTTATAGATCTTTTTCTCACTTCATAATCCCAGTGGGATGTTTTTTTTCTATACCCTTCAGTGGCATATGCAACAGGCACTAAATGAATGAATGTGTTGCCATTTGGAGGTAGATAATAATTAAGAAGGTGCCTTAGGATATTTCTGGAGTTGAATTTCAAGAGAGTTTCTTAATTTTAGCGTGTAGTTTTCTATTTTTGATGAGCTCTACAGCCCTTTCCACTTTGAACACTTTAAGAATGTGGTCTGCTAAGAACAGATGGTGTCATTTAATTTTTATGCCGATTCTACTTAAACTTTTAAATTAAGTCCTTATGCTTTTAAATGTTTAGTTAAGACTTACTGATTGTTAGCAAATTGAGAAAAGTTGGTCACAACTGGTTTCCCGGTCAGAGGCTGAAAGAGGTAATTATCTCCATTTTTAATACTTTGTAGTCATTAACATCATTACTGGATTCCTGTCATCTTCCAAAGGAAACAGGGAAGTTGGTTCATAAGCTGGGAATCGTAGGTAGAGCGAGGCTTTTCCGAAAGACAGGAAGTGGTAAAACGCGCATGTGGTTTTCTTTAGTTAGGAAATTAACTCTGATTCTCCACCAGTGAAGCTGATACAAATGAGAAATCACTGATGTATGTGTTCTTCTGGGACACTGTCAAAACAGATTATCTCCAAGTACAAAAGTGATACGGTTTTGTCAGCTGTTTCACTCCCTTTATGCAGCTACAGAAGCTGTTGTTTGTATAAACTGCCTTTCACCTATTTCCTGGGTTTCAAAGTTACTGAGGAATATTGTTCATCATTTACACTCACGGTTTGCTTGACAAGTGCAGTGATTTGGTTAGTTTAACTTTCATTTGGATATCTATGACAATTCCTTAAAAAAATGCCAAACCAAAAACCTAAACCAAACCCCCAGAACTCCTGACCTCAGAACTCAGTGCTAGGTGAAAAACTGTCCGTAAAGACATATGACACGGTATAAAGCTCCATACTAATCTACATGTTCCCAGATGTGATGCAGTGTACACCTGAGGTTACTGAGAAGAAATCTTGTGATGAAAGGAAAAAGAGGACTGCTTGCCAGCAGTAGTTCCTGCTGTTGTAACATATAGAAAGAAGGTTTTGGTTCTTTTTATTCCTCCCTCAAAATTTAGCCATCAGGATACTGCAATTCTGTATTCCGTGTCAGGCTAAGCAGAAGCAGGACTTTGTGTTACCTACTGGGATTCAGTGGCAAGTCATCCCATTAAGAGGACTTGACCAAACCTGGTTGGCTGTGCAGTGGAAAGGATTATGGAGTGCTCCCATGACCATGTTTGCAGTCAGGGCTTTAACCTCTGGCAGGGGAAAAAGGACAGTATATCAAACTGCTGCAAATGATTTCCAGAGGGATCAGGAGCTCAATCCCTCCCATCATCATGAATTGATAATTCAACTTCTAACTTCTAGAACTGCAGAGGGATTTGGGAGTAGCCTTAAAAGGTCCTTGGCCAATGAAGCATCTCTGTCAGCAGAGTTCTGTGTGCCCTGCATGCGAAGCTGGTGTCTAATGGGTTCCTCCCGGCTGTAAAGCCTATCTGCATTGGTTTTGACAATACCAGTAAGGCACTAGTAAGGAATGCTGCTGTCAGGGGTTTGCTCCACCTTCTCCTAATTTTGGGTTTAGATGATAAATGTATTGTCAATGCCCTGTGTTTACACTGTGTTACTATGAACCTGTGTGTTCTGATGAGGCCTGCCTATTTATGTGCTACTTGGTATTACTAAAGACTTTATAACTGTGGAGAATATGTAGTCATAAGTGTAGTGTTTATTTCTGTAAGGAATAGGGAAGAAAGATTTTGGGTGACAGAATGTGGACCATTGCATTGCCATGGCCATTATGTGGCTTTTCCAATTAAATGGTCTTTGGTTACATGAGTGCACTTGAGTACCCACCAGTGGGCTGTGATTTACTCAAGGATTAAACTTGGCTTAACCTGATAGATGGGAACTGAAGGCCGTGCTGCTAATGAAGAAGTGATTCCCCATAAGGAGATGCAGATGTGCCATGAAGTCTGTGTGAAGCAGGGCACTCTGTTGTCTGTTTTTAAATAGAGTGTGGACTCCTTTTGAAATACCCAAATAAACTTAATCAGCTTCAGAAAATTGATGAACTGACACTACCAAAGGGGCAGAAATATTGATTCAGTCATTAATAAGAAAAACCTAATAATGAAATGTAGTCTTTTAATAATGTGTAAATTAAAAGCAGATGCTAAAGATGAATGAATGCATGGATTAATATTGGGTTTTGTTGTCAGAATTTATGTTGATGGGAAATGGAGGAAATGTACCCTTACAGAAATATTTTGTAGTGGTTGTTAACACCTTATATTCTTACTGGTGCTTTACTGTTTCATGTACTGTAGTATAAATGTGTAAGCTGTTAACAGCAGGATGAACATTCAGGAAGTCGAACAACCACCTGCTCCCATAACTGAATCATTATTTAAATTCCCTCTGCATTTCACAGGTTTAAACACTGACAGGGATCCAGATTTACAATGCAAGACGTCACACACAACTTCCAGTGCAGTGCTCTCACTAGTTCTTGCATGCCATCTGTATCCAGTTTGGCTGCAAGTAGATTTTGCTATAAAACAAGGAGTCCAAGGCAGTGGATTGGGCATCAAATGGAGCAGAAAGTAACAATTGTCCTCAAGTTATCAATTCTGAAGTACTTAAACTCATAGAATTCCACCATGCCGCTTGCCTCAGGAAAGCATTTGTAGGAGCAAGAAAACTATTTGAAGAGCTTCAAGCAGTAGTAAGGCTGAGCCCTCCCAATTTTCATTGTCCCCTAATCTTTGCAATTCACACTGATCTTTTCCAAATAAAGTTGTAGTCACTCTTAAGCAACATACCGTGAATTAAAGTAGTTTTACTTTGAAAGGATAATGAACATGTGAAGTACTTGAATAAAAATTAATTGTAGGCTGATTAAAAAAACCACAACACTCCCCCCCCCGCCCCGACACTCAATTGATTTAAAATGTTTCCATTTGATACAAAAGTTACTTAAAGCTCCCAAGCATTGGAGTTAACAAGCTTCTTTGTCAATAGGCTCAGATGGAAGAGTGGTTTAATGTCATTTACAGTGACCTTACCCGCCCCTGCAGTGGGTGCCACTTCTTCAAGAGTTCGGCTATTTGGGACTTGTCTGAATTCAGCGGTTGTGCATTACCTCTATTTAGCAAGCCCAAATTTGCTAAGCATTTGAGAGGGTATGTATTCCTTCTTTTTCAGACAAATTTATATGCTTTAAGAGCCACAGTCTTACTAAAATAGGAAAATTAGCTTTGGGGCAGTTCTAATGATACTCCTGTGTCTAGTTTAGACATTTTCCTCCGCTAGGGTTTCAAAGCGGAGTAGATTGTTCTGTATCCAGCTCAGCCTGCTGTGTCTTGCTTTTTGACTAAGTCATGGCTCTTAAATTGGTGGGAGCTAAGTACAAAACTGCAAGTAGGCAGTGAGTAAAATCTAATATTTAGTTGCACATTGTCATAAACAACCAGGTAGAAACATGAACAGTTAATGTTGTGGTTGAACTGTAGCTAATAAAATAAGGGTGTGCATGCAAGAATTCTGTGACCATTTAAGCCACACTGAAAACTTTTGTTTTGTTAACCTTCTTTAAGGCATTTGTGTCTAGGTAAGGAAAAGGCATCTGCTTTTGACTGGATGATGAGTGTATCAGTAATCTGATAGCATCATTTTTCTCTTTTAGTTCCTTCTTTAAGAACAAAGTGTAATTATTGTGGGTTTGACTAAGCAGCTTCAACAAGACATTCATGTCTTGGCTCTGAGGGATCCTAATCCTGGTACTGGAGTTAGACACTTTCCAGCAGTAGTCCTAGGATGCTCTAGATAATTTTTTGCCATCAGTCCATCTTTCACAGGGAAAATGTGCATGTTAAAGGGAACACAACCCTAATGTATGTTATTTCAGGCTGACTGGGCTTGGAGAATATTTAGAGATAACAAAACTAGATCTCATTGTCACAGGGCCAGTATTTGTCTGATTTACTAATCCACAGGAGATAAAACAGCATCTAAGCTAGGATTTGTCAGACCAAAAGAATGTGGAAACTGGATTTGCTACATGCACATGATTCTTCTTTGCCTGACAGTTTTTCCAGTCTGTGTTTCCAGCAATTGGCTTCTCTCTCTCATACCAGCCTTCCCAAGGGATCTGAATTTGAGGTGAGATGGCAGCTCCATTCCCTGTGTTGCCACAGATTCCCAGCAGGAGCTGAAGCCTCAGGGTGTGTGCTGAAGCTGCGCTGTCTCGCAGGCATGAAGAAGAACCCAGCATATGAGTTCTTGAGGGTGTGGAAAGGTGATCCACTGCTGTGTGGTGTTTTCATGCAGGCAGATTTTCTCCATTTTCCTCTTCTTTACTAAGAAATGTTAACTGAGTTGAGGATTGGCATTCTAAATGCTGATGCTTTGCATGTGTGGATTCATTTACTAGATAGGCTTGAGCTGCTGCTTCTGCTTTTCTTCAGTCTCTCTCGTACCAGTTCTCAGTGCAGTCCTAATTAGCTTTTTTCATGGAATACTGCTGTTCCTCATCACTTCTTCCTGCTGGACTCCCTTTTTGAGGAATGCGTTCAAGTTTTACTTTCAGAGGTACTTTACCCTCCCCTGAAGTGTTTCTTGTTGAATCTTAACTATCTGCCTGACCGAGGACATTTCTCAGCCACTCTCCCTTGCAGTTTTCTTTCTGTAAGACTTGGTTTGTAATCGTGACAGAGGAGAAGGAGGTGTAGGAACACTGACACGGGTGTGGTGTGGCTGGGTTGTTTTCTGGACTGTCAGTTAATGTTATTTCTGTTTAGCTTCAGTTAATATGGGGTAAGGTAGAAATAATTGAGAGAAACTTCGTAATCTCAATAGAAGAACTAGGCTGGGATTTAATAAAGGCAGCAGTAAAGCCCCGAAATCCCAACCATGCTTAACTCTTGAGTGATTTACTTAGTTTCTAAAACATTTAGGTACACATCAATGCTTAGATAAAAAGAAATGTTTTGAAAAGCAATTTAGGGCATGTGATCTTTGTAATGCTGATGCACTGTAATCTGTAAGAATGCAAATTGCATATACTTAAATCCGAGGTAATCCTGTACTTTGCAGCTCTTTGTACTTGAGCTGGTTTCTCATATATTTCAGAACAACCAAAAAACCATATTTGGGTTTAGAGTATTGCTTTTAGTAAGATAATATTTAGAGACTCTAATGAAGAATGGAGCACCAGCTGTATTCCATAAAAATATGGTTTGTCTCAGTATGGTTCCTTGTCTCAAGGAAATAAATTAGGAAAAAAACCCAAAGCTTTCAAGCAAGCCCTCCCATCAACTGCTTCTATGAGAAGGCTCTCGTTCCTTTCAGCTTTAGACCTCAATCCTCTGCGCATCTTGGTGATTTAAAAGGTAACATAATGATTTTTTCAAGCTGCTCAGTTTCAGTTCAGTGTGGCCTTCTGTTAAATGGAAGCCCTGAAGAAACTCTGCCTGGTTGTGGTGTTTAGAAGCAGCAACACTTTGACTAAGTCATGTTTGGCAGTGTGCTCACACGATGCTGGGACCAGCCCTCTTGATGTTATTCCAGGAAATATCACATTCAGGTATGCTCTTGCTGGGAGACTCTGCCCTCAGTCATGTTTACAGCCTGTTGTGTATGTGAAATGACTTAGAATAACTTTGCCAATTTTAAATTAAATGTTTAACATACTTTACATTAGTGCCTGCTCATGCTGTGTGGATTCACTTAATAAGAAACATGGCTCATCTAAAGCTTTGCAGGCTATTTTTTTGAGTGTAGGAATTCCTCAGTTAACTGCTTTTGTGTGATTCCTTATGTCAGTAACAGGCTCAGTTCCTCCAGAATAAAACAGCGATGAAATTATAGGCCAGAGGTGCAAGTGCCCCTGGCCTTGGGAGAAATGGGCTTCATCCATCAATTAGAGGCATTTAACGGTTCCCAAGGTAATTTAAATGTTTGCAGCCAGTAATGACAGCTAATTCTCACTCTTCCAGTCTGAAGGAGCTGTGGCACTGCTTACCCTATAAGTCTCTTCACATCTCTGCAGGTGGTCAAGACCTGTAATGCTGACCTAGGCAGTCTCAGCACTATGCCAAGATCTGTACTGTTAGTTAAACTATGCTTTGCTGAACTAGCTTGTCTTCATTGTGCATAAAACATCCACACCTGAACTTGCTGTTATAATAAAATGTTTGGTATTAATCCTTTCCCACTAATGGAAACCAACTATAGAAATAGTTCTAAGATTTAGATATAAAACTCTAGGTATGATACAGATAATATAAAAATGTATATGCTGTCAAAACAAGACACAAGTTTTGATTGAAGCTACTTGTGATGGTGGAACAAAAATCCTTATCATTTTCTCTAAGTTGACAAATACCCCTTAAGTTCCAATAAATGCAGAACATTCCCTTAGCCGTGATTTAAAGGAGAAGTTTGTTGCTTCAGAATCAAGCTGAAATTCAAATTGTCTCCAATTTTTTATTTCTGAGGTTATTAAATTTTACAGTGTATCACATTCAACTAGTCTGTAATGTTGTGCCATGTCAAGACTACTTCCTTGGTCTCTTTTCTATTTCTATTGTTTCTATTGTTTGGAACTATTAATGTAAAACCACTGAGAAAAGGACGTTTTATATTTTTCTGTTAACTTGGTGCTTGAATTGCTATAGGTCTAAAAAAGACTTCACAGGGGATTTAACCCACAATTATGCATATATTCTTGACTTTCTCAGTTAAGTTGGTTTGACTTTGTGTTTGCAGTGGCTGCCGTTTGGAAGTGAGTAAGCATCAGTCAGTGTGCCAATGTTCATCAGAAAGTAACATGGGATAGACAGGCGGCCTGTGTCTAAATACATCACTAGGTACGTAGCAATGCAGTGAGTTCTGCAGCTTGAAGATGCAAATGTGGCCACCAGTGAGCACAGAGACTGACAGATATTTGCAAGTGAAGGCATTTATTCTCTTACCAGCACATAGAGTGCTGTTTGCATCCAGGATCCCACATCTGCTGTAGGGATTTCAGCATGCTCACCGTGCTACCTGAATGTTCATACAGCACTTGATGCTTTGCTTTGCCTGTCCCTGGGATAAAGAAAAGATACAGGATGTAGTATAGTGCTTTGTGTGTGCTCCTATTGGAATGAAAGGCCTGAAGATTTTAAGTTAGGCAAATTCAAGAACATAAATTAGCTTTCTAGGGGAACTATCAGCCCAGCTGCTTTAACTTATCGCTTATATTAGTTGATGAAAACAGTTATTAAAGGAAAGAATAAGTAGTGTGAATATTGAGACTCTCCCATATGAATTTTGTCTGAAATTGGATTATTTGCTGAAGCCAGTGTATCTTAATTTATATTTCATTTAACCAGGGAAAAAAATGCCAGCTATGCCAATACCTAACAGTAATTGTGAGAAGTGTCTAACTATATCTGCTTTGTTTGCTGGAAGTTTAAGAGTATAGTGAGGTGATGCAATCCAGTCAGCATTGTTACATTATACCCTGCGCATTCGGTGCTATTATATAGCCTGTGTGGGCAAGTCTCTTGGTTTGACATCTGAGTCTTCCCTTGGCAGATGATTCTGTCTGTTGTTGAGGTAGTTGATGTGGGAATGTGAATAAAATTAAGCTAGATACCCAAAGAAACTCAGTGCTGTAATGTCTGGTTTACATTCAGATATTACTGTTGTGTGGACAGAGCTTTTTGTGTAAGATATGTGTTAAGTACAGCATTGCCTTTGAAGATCCTAAACTTTCTAAAGTACTCTGTTGGGTGTGGTAATTTCTGTGGTTTTGTATACGAAGAAACTGAAAGTCAAGAGATAGTATGGACTTTCACTACATCATGTGGTGGGGTATGCTGGCCAGAGCACTCAGAAACCTGACATCAGGCCAGAAACCAGGTAATACAGGCCTGGAAACTGTTCTGTGGAAGACATCGCCTAACTCCTCATGGGTGTTGGGCCTATGTGGGCTCTGCTGTGCTTTGTGTTCATGTTCTTACTGGAGAGAGAACCATTTTCACAAGAACACACTGGCACCTTCAATTAAGCAAACACTATGATAGCACTGGGTTTATCTCCTAAGGCTGCTATTCTGATACATAGTTTTAGGACACACTGATGTATAATCCTGGTGAACTGGGAAGTGATGCTTTTAGTCTCTTAAAGTGCAGAGTGATAGCAGTAATCTGTCTTTGTAAGTAATTTAAAACAAGGTTTCATTGCAGCGTGTCTCTGGCTTTGAGCCTGGTAGCTTGAAATGGCCACTGTCTGCATTAGCAAACTGCATGTGTCCAAGTAAGCTTATGGTGGATGGAACACCACCACCATCTCCTACAGCAGGACTGACCTGCTCAGTGATGGGGTCTGTATTTCAGCACTGGCAGATGGCAGAAATGTGATTTTGAAGGAGAAATAATTGATTTTCTTTACTTAAGAGCTCTTTTAACAACTTTGGACTCTCAAAATGTGTTTATTTGCAGAGAGGGTGACCAGTTGATCTCAACAGTAAAGAACAGAATGCCTTTATTTCCTTTCCTTCTACCACACTTTCTAATGACTTAGGAGCCTAACAAAAACCCTCCCACCTTGAAAGGCTTAACGAGATTTCACAAAGTCTTTCTGTAGGTCAGAGGAAAAACAGTGATATTAATCTGTGCACTTAATTGGTTAGGCTAGGTTAAGTTTAATGGGAAAGCTGGTAAGATGTAGATGGCTACAGATTTTATATAAATCTGTTAAATACTATTTGATGTCTTTGTAATAACAAATAAAATACCCTGAACCTGTCTTGGAGATATTTGTTGTAGTTCAGAATATGAAGACATTGCAATAAAACATCTGGCATTCATTTCACTCCTTAAAGGAGTAGAGGAGATACACAAAAGCCCTTGGCCAAAGGTGAATTTGCTCTTTTTTGTGTTGTCTTGTGTTTAAATGGCTAAGAAAAGTTATCTTGTGAAGCTCAAATTCAGTGGCATTTTGTATTCTAAAAGAAATGAAGATCCATTTTCTTACAAGTACATTATATGTCTTACTATTGTAGTGAAACAGATTTCTCAACTTCATATGTAAGGTTATGCAGGAGGGATGACATCTGGTGTATCATTCCCATGTGCCAGTACCATGTTGTGATTTGAGGAAGGGTAACTAGTGATGCTAAGGATTGGACTGTATTTTTCTGCAGGAATATCTGATGAGATCCATCCAAGAGTCTTTTCTGTGGATGGCATAATACTTGGACACATCTTGTTCTAACACCCTGTCTATCAGGCATTGCAAATCTTGCCCTCGCAGATCAAGGTAGCGCGCTGGGTTCCAGAGCAGAAGGAAAGTATGCTGCTGGACTGTACAGAAAGAGATGCTTAGTATGTAACTACAATAATGGGCATCCTGAGAGATTTCTTATCTAAAGAATAGAAGAACTTTGGGTTTTTATTCCTTTTTCATCTTGTGACATTTTACCACTTTTGAAACTGCATGGAATTTCAGCCTTAGGTGTACCATTGTACAATAAAATTACAGGTGGGCATAATTAAAATTATCTATGGTAGGATTTTAAGACCTTGGCTTCTCTTTATATTCTGTGTAAAAGTTGGATCAAAGATTTTCTGTAAGCTTTTCTGGGAGCCTAATTTCTCATTTTACTAGTTTGGTCAGTTTAACATTGATTTAATTTATAATGACTGTTTCCTTTATTGCTAGATTGTAAGCTAAGTGTTGCCATATTATCTTTATTTGTGTGTTAAATTGGAATTTTAGAGATGCTTTGCATTCCTGTGCAGGGAAGGTTTGTCACATACCACTGTAAGCTGTTAACAGATAGCTTATTTTAAGAACTGATGGGTCTGTCCCTGCCCTGCCTGATTATCCCTGTGCCCCCTTAACTGCTGTGTATTGATTCCAATTAACATGACTGACATGCACCACTGAGGGGGAAGTTAATCAGCTAGAGGATCTCCTGTTGTGAATTCATTTCCTCCTCTGAGCTTGTCCTGTTCAGCTGGGCATTTAAAGAGACTAATGCAGACACTGCGCAGACACGTCCAGTCTGTGCCCCAGGTCTGAGTCTTGGAAACAAAAATAGCTTTTTAAAAGCTGTCTTGGCCAAGTAAAGCCAATACACTTTTGAAAGGTCAAACAAACCACCTTTTCCTTTCTACCTTGATTATTGATTGCTGGAAGAGGTCATCAGACTTGGTCAAATTCCAGGAAATATGTTTTTCAGCTAAGTAATAACTCGTGCGAAACAACAGGAGGATTTGTCAGTGATGGTGGCATCAGGTTTTATATTTGTGCTTTGGAGGTGAAACATGAATGTCTTAGAAAATTATTTTTGGGGTAGCAGCAACATCAAGGTTACTGAAGTGGAGACTTCCCTAAGTTGTTAGTATGCATGATGAACAAAATGTTTGCATTCATAGACTGAAGTTGCTGTCTGTAATGGAAATGACTGAATATCCTACTGTTACAACATAGTTATGTGTGGCAGGAGTAGATCTTCAGCACATGTTCAGGCTGTCAGAAGCAGCCATCCCTACTTAGATTGCTGCAATAGCAGGCACAGCCACAGGTTGGGTAGAGAAAAAAAATCAGAGCAGCTGAGGAGAAGGACTTAGGGGTGCTGGCTGGTGAGAAACTGAACATGAGCTGGGCTTAGTGTGTCCTTCAGCCCAGAAGACACCCATGTGCTGGGCTGCACCAGAAGGAGCATGACCAGCAGGTAGAAGGAGGTGATCCTGCCCCTCTACTCTCCTGAGACCTCACTTGGAGCACTGTGTGCATTTCTGGTGTCCTCAACATAAGAAAGACACAGAACTGTTGGAACAAGTCCAGAGGAGGCCACAAGGGTGATCAAGGGACTGGAGCACCTCCTGTATGAAGATAGGCTGAGAAAGTTGGGGCTGTTCAGTCTGGAGGAGAGAAGCTGCATGGAGACCTCAGAGCAGCTTCCAGCGTCTGAAGGGGGCTACAAGGGTGCAGAAGAGGGACTGTATCAGGGACTGTAGTGACAGGGCAAGGGGTGATGGGTTCAAACTGAAACAGAGGAAGTTCAGGTTAGATATAAGGAAGAAGTTCTTTACTGTGAGGGTGGTGAGGCGCTGGCACAGGTTGCTCCATCACTGGTAGTGTTCAAGGCTGGACAGAACCTTGGGTGATATGGTTTAGTGTGAGGCATCCCTGCCCATGGCAGGGGGCTTGGAACTGGATAAGCTTTAAGGTCCTTTCCAACCCAAACCATTCTATGATTCTATGATTAGGCCCTAGTTTTAGCTAAGAAAATTAGCAAATTATGAGCTAAAATGTCTGTCTAGTTTGGCTAGAATTGTTAAGATAGAAATAGAGAAGGAATGAGCTCTGGAATAATAATAGCGAATTGATAGCTATCTAGATTTCCTATGCCAATTTAGCTATTTGTAGCTGTTAGAATGTGAACTACCATCTGGCTTCATAGATCTTAATCTCATACTAAATTACCATGACTGCTCCAGTTCCTCACTGAAAGTTTGTAATTGTGACAAGCAGCAAATAAAGAGAAAACACTGCTGAGCCCACAGACAAGGCTGATACCCCCCTCTGGAGGTAAAAATTGCTTGGTTTTAATAATATTCCAGTTAATCACTTAGAAAGCTCAGCTCCTTGTGTAAACTGCAAATCTGTGCTGTTTGTTTTTCTAACTGCATAGCTCTGGTGTACTCATGTAGGAATGATGCTCACTACTGTAGGACCTGATTTGCCAATGAAACTTTTGTTTAACTGGAAATCTTTATAGTTCAGCTATTTATTTTAGTTTCTAGCCCATGCCATGGTATTTCACAACAGAAGGTGCTGCGCTGTCTGTAGTGGCTTATCCAAGCAAGGTGCTCCTTAGCAGTAGCAAATTGAGGGTGGGGAGTTAGCCTGTCGTTTTTCCTTTCCTTGTTATTTTTGGAGCATGGCTGCAGTTATTATGGCTAGCAATGTTTGATAACAGATCTTCAAATGAAGGCAGCCTTTATTGGAGCTTTCCAATTCAAACAGTAGCTACCAGTGAACCGGAAGAAAGAGGCCGATAGTATTTGGGGAAGGAGCTGTTGTTTAGTAAGAGTTTAGGAGAGGAATTCCTTACAAATGAGAGGACATTAACACACGTGTAAGGACCAGCGCTAGCAGGCAGCGGGCTGGGAGGCGGCGGCGTGGACGAGGCGCTCCCGGGCAACACGTCGCGGTAGCGGCGGCCGCTGCCGAGCGCGGCGGGGACCGAGCCGCGGCCGGGCGGGGAAGGAGGCGACGGCGCAGGACGGAGCGGGCGCGGGCGAGCCTGTGCGCGCCCCCCCGCCCGCTCCTCCTGCCCGCCCGCTCCTCCTGCCCGGCCCGCCGCCTCTCCCGGCCCGGGCCCGCTCCCGTTAGCGCACGGAGTGCCGGGAGCCGTGCTGCGCCCGGCCGTGGGGTTTCGGCTTCCCGCGGAGCGCCGTGTCTGCCCTGGAGAGCAGCGCTCGCGTTCACTGGTCCTGAGTCGGACCCGGCCAGGCTTGGGGCATTACTTCCTAATGCCAGCGTGCAAAAGGCCCTTACGTTCTGGTTACCGCTGTTCGGGGCTTCAAAATGATGAGGTTGCGCCTTTTCCTTTTTTTTTTTTTAAGGAACCTCCCAGGTTGCCTGTTTGAAACCCCCAAACCAGCCCAGCTGTGCCTTTCATTCACTGTAGCTCAACCATGCGCAACTGCTTAAAAGTTATAATGGACAGTGCTTGTTTGATGTGACAGTTTTGGGTAGGTGAGAGTCTGGAATGGTACATGTGCAAAAGACCATGTATAATGCATTTTCTCATGCTTAGTATAAATACCGTCCTCAGATAAAGCATGTGGCGTGTAGTGATGGGACAAGAAGGAATGGCTTTAAAATGAAGGGCTAAAATTTAGACTAAATATTAGGGAAAAATTCTTTGTCATGAGGGTGAGGGACAGTGTCACAGGGTGCCCAGAGAAGCGGTGGCTGCCCCATCCCTGGCAGTGTTCAAGGCCAGGCTGGACACAGGGGCTTGGAGCAAGCTGCTCTAGTGGAGGTGTCCCTGCCCATGGCAGGGATGTTGGATGATCTTAAGGGTCCTTCCTAACTCAAACCATGCTGTGATCTCTACGTACTTATTTAAATTAAATACCATATTCTGTAAAAGCTTTGCAGTCTCCTGTCATGGTGAGACAGGGGAACTGCAGAGACTGCATGGTATCCCTGCCTGTGGCAGGAGGCTGGAACTAGATGATCTTAAGGTCCTTTCCAACCCATAGCATTCTATGGTTACATTCCTGGCATTTCACTTGCAGCTGATAATTAAGAAATTGAATTACCAAAGTAAATGGGTTTATGCACACATGTCCAAATTAATAAGCTTAAATGTATCCAGCTAGAATTGCCATTTTGAGTATATACCTGCTCTATTCTAAAATCAGATTATTGTACATTGGATTGTATTATAAATGTAGAGCTTAATAGTTGCTCCCTGTAAACAACATATATAGCAAGACATGTCATGGCAAACACTTACTATTCTGTTTCAGAAATGCCAGTGTTTCCAAAAAATGGAAGGAGCAAAAGACTTCTTCTTTATGATTATTGTTATTTTGGGTGTCTGGTTGTCTTTCTATTCTACTTTGTTTCGGCTTGTTATCAGCAGATATTATAAATGACCTAACATTGTAGTAGTGGGAAAGGGCATGCTGTTTACTGACTTAGACACTACAAGCATGGTCTCCCTTACTGAAAGGAGGAGTATTTTCTGTGTTTTGATGAATGGATTCAGATTTCATTTGGTTTCCCATAGTTACTGGAAGCAGTAGTGCAGTTAGCAAAGCAGCAAGGAAGTGGGGTCTTCTGTTATTTATATGTCCAAAATCTCATCATAAAGATTTATATCTCAGTATTTCACAAACAGTAGACTCAGAATTGCATCTTTCAAGTGGAGTCAAACACAGATGGTGAGATATTAAAGGAGCTGGGCAGTTCTTTATTGAGTGCCTTAGTAGCTAGCTGTGGTTTCAAAAGAAGAGAGAAAACTGGAGAGATGTAAATCCTGTTAAGTGATGACTTTTTTTAAGCAGAGTCAGAAAACATGCTAGATACTGTGATGCAGTTTGGTCTTAGACAATTCAGTTGCATTTCTTGGTCATCTAGATTACATTTAAGCAGAATCCATAGGCCAAATGTCTACATTAATCTTGTTTTATTCTAATAAAGATGGGAAGGGGTGGTGATAGAAGTTGTTCCTTTTGTAGTTCCTTTATGTGTGTTTTAGTTAAAGCTGTTGGGTATGTACAGATTATTTTGTG
The DNA here is from genome assembly GCA_009867235.2 of Psittacus erithacus. Lineage (NCBI taxonomy): Eukaryota > Metazoa > Chordata > Aves > Psittaciformes > Psittacidae > Psittacus > Psittacus erithacus. The sequence goes on from WYDI02023023.1 coordinate 53,514, forward strand.
TGCTTCAGGTTACAGGTTTTGGCTTAGAATGGGGACTAAATGGAATCTAATGGTTTATATCAAAAGTTTAAAGAAATACAAACATTACTACAGTTATTGTTTGTGGGTATTATCAATCCTGCCATTTTCTGTCTTTACCAGGCTTTGCGACCATCTCGTATCTATGTTTAGATAGAAATAGACCCACAAATGCATCAAATGATGATAGGCATTGCAGTCCTAACACAGTTGCAGGCGCAGCAGACAGGCACCGTGCTTGATAAAGACTCCTTTTAGATCATGTGTCTTTGATAACTTCTAATGAAGGGAGTCAACCCTTTGAAATAAATTGATCTTTTTAAGCAATGATTTTAATAATGCGGCTGAGAACTTTTTTGTTATGTAGAACAGTTCTGCCTCATCTCAGCTTTGCTGATTAAATTCATTTTTCAGGAATTCACAGTGCTTCGGGCTCCTGTGAAACCTCGCTTCGCTTCTGAGGATTTTTATTTAATGTGTGATGTGAATTGTGTAAAGCCTTTCCATAATCAGAAAGGTAATTTAGGTCTTTTCTGACCCCCTTTTTTTTTCCCTTCCTCTGAAAAGGGAAGTTTCAATAGAGCTGGAAATTCTCCAAAGGCTCTTACACAACTGGTACATTCTGCTTTACCATAATGCAATCTTTCCACATTTTCTGTTTTTTCCTTAATTAACGGGCGGATGGAAGGGGTGTTAGATTCAGTTTCACAGAAGGATTTTATGCAACCACCCAAGACAGTGTGAAAAGAAGGAATTTTGTAGGCAATAGTATTTTTGAAGTCGACTGCGTTCTAGCACAGTAGTTTCCTCCTGCTGCATGTTATACAGTACTGCTGGAAACACTTGTGATTTGGTGATCCTGCTGTCTGTTATGGATTGCCTAAATGAGAAATTTTCCTGTGGCTTATTAAATAGGGCATCCTCTGCTGTGCAGTGGGATTTGGGCTGCTCCTCTCTCTGTTCCTCTGTGTAGGTTTGGCTGTGATGCGGCTGTGCTGCATCTTTGGTTACATGCTTGGACAGGGAGGAAAACTTCCAGCCTTTCGGTGCAAATGTGGAAACTTTTTTGCAACACATCTGTGCATAAATTGATAGCTTAAAAAGTTCTGCACAGGTACAGCAATGCATGGCTGCAACTGTAAGGGGGAATGGTTGGAAATCAGAGACAGTAGGAGCTTGTGAAGTTAGGAAGCATTGGGAAAGGGAATATTTGACAGCTTTAGCAGATACTGGTGGTAGACAAAGAGCAAGGGGGAGGGAAAATCAAGGCTGGGTGGGTGAAATTTTGAGTTGCTTGTTTTTTTTAAAGGAGTAGGTGGTTCATAGAGGTTAATTGGGGAACAGGAATCTGTGTCTGATAGTCCTTATGTTCCGCATAGCCAGTCATAAAATAAATGTTATCTAGATTACCACTAACCTGTTTCCCTGCAAAGCAGAAGTCTGTTAGTTGAATAACTGTGTGTTGCTAGATGTAGTTCTTCTGTGTCTATAACAGATATTCCTTCTGCAGACAACTGGAAAATGTAAACCAGAAATCCCAGATGGAAGCTGGGCCTGAAGGAAGACTTGTCAGTATCATCTTATTCTAGTGATTACACTGAAGTTGTGTTGTTATACGAGTGAGTTCAAGTTTAAGGAAGTCTTCCATATCTGTGAAAGACATTCTGGTGGTGCAGAAGGGAAGCTGCATGTTACAGACTTACTTTTCTTTAACAAAATGTCTCCATAGTTTATGCATCTAACTTTGCCTTAGCCTCCAAATTCAGAAGTTGAAAACTTCAAGATTTAGAACTGTTTGATATACCAGATAGTTTTGCTGCTGTTGAGAGGCCCTCACCAGTTTATAGAAGTAGGCCAGCATGTTCATGGAGCTCAGCAACATCTTGCACCTGGGGAATAATAATGCCCTGCAGCAGTACCTGCTGGGGCTGGCCAGCTGGAGAGCAGCTTTGCAGACAAGGACTTGAGAGTCTTGAGGGATAACATGACCCTAAGTCAGCAACGTGCTCTTGCAGTAAAGGCATCCAGCAGCATCCTGGGCTGCTTTGGGTAGGAATCGCCAGTGGGCTGGGGGAGGTGAGCCTTACCTTCAGCTGAGCAGTGCAAGAGAGGCATGAACTTTTCAGAATAAGTCCAGCAAAGGGCCATGATGTTGATTAAGGGGCATCCAACGCATGGGGAGAAGCTGAGAGAGCTGGGATTGTCCAGTCTGGAGCAGGGAAGGCTCAGGGGATCTTATCAGTGTATATACATACCTAATGAAGGGGACTGAAAAAGGGCAGAGCCAGGGTCTTCTTAGTGGTGCCCAGTGCCAGGACAAGAGACAATGTGCACAAATTGAAACACACGAATATCTATTTAAATATAAAAGGAAGACAGTTTTTTTTCGTGCCAGAGCTGTAGAACACTGGAACAGGCTGCCCAGAGAGCTGATGGAGATCACCTTGGCAATATTTAAACCCTGCCTGTACACAGTTCTGAGCAACATGCTGCAACTGCCCTTGCTGGAGCAGAGTGTTGGACTGCATCCCCAGGGGTCCCTTCCAATGTCACCCGTCCCATGACTGGAAACTGCAAGGATACCCAGCTAGCATGAGAAGGGAGAAGCATGTGAGACACGCAACTGCTGGAAGGAAATCTTTTGCTCAAAGTTGAGAATGTGCAGATGTTTGGGAGATTTTTGAGAAGGAGGTTCAGTTTTTCCTGGACATACAGAGATAGCAGAGACACTTTGCACTGGGGTGCCCGTTGTCCTCAGTGTAGACTGCTGTGTAGGTGATTGATACCTTGGCTGTGGAATGTGCTACATGGGTAGCACAGGTTTTAGCATACATCTGTGAAAGCTGATGTTCTAATGTGATGTATAATCCACTTATGTGAGACTGTAAAATGCTTTTAGTTCTGGGGAACAGGATGAGTTAACTTCTGGTTGAGAACTTTAACCTGGGCTTGTTTCTTCTGTGCTTCTTGACATAATTACATAGGTCCACCCTGCCTTCAGTACTCCGTACTGCCACCCTGTGATGGGTACGTGGGAGAGGTGGGTGCTGCCAGTTGATTGTACAAGTTGTTCTGTTCATGGTGTTGTAGGGTAAATACTGGCATGACAAGATACAGATTTCTTGTGCTTTGTGGTGTTTCTGCTTTTTGCATGAGGGGACATTTCAGAGAAATGATAGGCTGTAAAAACGCATGTATTTGTTTTCATCTTGATAAACTTTCATAAAATTCAGACAGTTCTGTCAACTGGGAGTTAAACATCAAAACATACAAGCAAGTAAAAGAGATTGGGCAGTGCCATAAAACGTTTCACTTTTTACCCGTTAATAAGGGATAGCGTATGGAGATCGTAAGATTTGGAGGGTCTTTGAGATTTTTAATCTGACACCTTTCTGCAAAGCTCTATACATCAACTACAGACTTCTCCCATACGACAGAGAGGAGCAGTGGAGATGCTCTACGAGGAGATGAACTGCAGATGAAGAATGCACTGGGAGCTTAATCAGAGTCATGCTCTGCACTCAGCGTTCATCTTCTGTCTCAGTGACAGTGTTGAGGGGAAGGAGGTTTTGCATGGAGAGAACGTGTGTACCTACAAAAGCACAGACTGTAGCTGTGTGAAGAGGATCAAAGAGCAGTTTAATTAATTCCAAAACCTGTAAATATTTGTCATTTGTCATCCATGTAGGTCCTGAAATGAAGCATTCCTGGAACTTGAATGTATTATTTTGAGACAGAAAGCTAACATTCTTACTCAGATTAACTACTGTTTTATTAAACCAATATACAGAGATGGTGGAGGTATACACAGCCTGAAAGAAATGTTCATTTTGTTAAACCAAGCTGACAGGCCTTGGTTACAGATCATCTATTTTTGTGATGCAAACTGGAAATGAATACCAACAATGTGGACCAGACCGGGCTCATGTTGTGTTTGTTTTTGATAGGAGCTGTGTGCAACGCATGTCTCTGTAAATCACCTACAAGATTTATTCACCGATGTCCTGTGAAAATAGCCCAAGTCAGTATTCTTTTCTCAAAGTGTAGCGTTTTGCTCTTTAAGCTTTAAGCTTTGAAACAGGGAACACTATAGTAACTTGCGTTAATTGTTGAATGTGATGGAGTGTACATTGTGTATAAAATCCAGTGTTCCCTGAGCATCATACCAGATAACAGCTAAAATTCCAAATAGGTATAGAGTGGGCTAACTTTCTGGTGACAGTACGATAAATCCTGTGGTAGTTATGGCTATAACAGGCTGCTAATATGCATCTGAGCTCAGGAGATATTAAGCTATATATAGATTCTGCTGTTCCTAACAGATTGTTGTTGTGATACCTGACACATTTTTTGATGCTACATGTGTTCAGAAGAGCTGAGCTTTACATAATTTCTGGTTAGTGTTAGTTATGTGAAAACGTATTAAAATGGGTGGCCTAGTTAGGAAACTGTCACATACTCAAAAAGGCAGGTTTGAAGATTTCTGCCAAAGGTGCAGAAGCTGTCTTGATAGAGGCATTCTTTTCATGTCTTGAATTCAGCATGGTTGAAGACTACAGTGAGAGATCATCTGTCATAGTGGTGATCGCTGAAACAAGAGTAACTCAGTGTGTCCCTTGTTTGCAAGTGTTGCTGTCCAGCCGGTGCTGCCACAGCCCTCACGGGCCCTGGTAAGGGGTGCAGAAGGGCCAGGTCCTGATAGCTGAACACTAGTCACAGGAGACATGATTTTCTCTGCCCAGAGACTGCCCAGTGCAAACAGCCCTCAGAGCATTCCTCAGACAAACTCCAGATGTGTGAATACACATATGCTGAGATCTTCTTGAGGCTCAGCTATTTCATGTACTTGCTGAGTTTAAAAGCAAAGAGAAAAGATGGTCCTGAGGCAGGGATTTGCTAAAGTTTTATGCTGTGGATTCCAACGTGAGGATGAATTTGGATGGGGTGAGGTGGACGGGACATCAATGTTAATATGACTGATGGAGCACGTGCTCTTCCTTCACGTGGAACTTCATGTTACTGCTGGAGGTGCACAGGTCTTTTGGCGGTAGGAGTCCAACTGGTTCATATCAAGAGACTTGTAGAAGAATGTGCATTGTATGGGCAACTACTTCTTTTAACCTGTTGGGGAACTGTAGAATCACTTTTACTGAAGTCTTTAGCTTGTTTTGCAAAAAAAAAACCAACCAAACCCAAAAAGCAACTGAAAATAGGGTTGTCTTATTCAAAGTATTGGGCATTGTCCCTTATCTGTTTTATTGCCAACTTTGTGTATAATTTCCAGTATTTCAGAAACCATGGCTAGTAAAGTTGAAGATGATTTTTAATCTTGTCCTTAGAGCAGCGTATTAGGACTGTGCTTGCAACAAAAGGTTAATTTGGTTTTTCCACACCTGAAATGTGTCCAAGTTGACCTTCCTTTTCTCTTTGGGTATTTAGTTGCATGTCTTTGATAGGTGATGTAATAGGTCATATGCTGTTCAACAATTTCTAGGTCTTTATGTCTATTTATTACCTTCTAAATGCTAGCTTGATGGTTCAGTTCTTGTTGTCAGGGGCTATTAATCACTGTAGTTTAGATCTAACCTTTAGCACAGAGACAAGCATGTTCCATATTTTTCATACTTGCAGGTAATACCTGAGGCAAATGCTCCTGGCCCCTAGGGGAGACACTTTGTGAAACAGATGGATCTTTGTTTTAGCTCCTGTGTCTGAGAGAAATGCTTTCAGAGAACTATTTGTTATTTGCTTTGTACAGACATTTACAAATTCGGGATTTATGGGTTTTCCGGTTCCTTGGTGAGGCTTTACTCAGATTAACTACTTCAGTGTCCTTTTGACATCTCCTGTCTTTCACTGTATAGAGTGGGATAATAGAGTCATTTAACTCTTGAGAACCACTTGACTTCTGATCACACAGTTGTGTGTTCATAATGATGCAACCATGACAGCAATTTGCTGTTGAATATTTTCATTGTCGGTGTGGTTAAAGATTTATTTTCAGGGAAAAGCATCTGCAAGGAATGCAGTTGAATTATGAAGCCACCTATCTTCTACTAACCAGCTCCAATCCTTTGCTGGGATATTACAGGAGTTTTGTTCCATTTTAGCCTCCACAATAAACGAAGTACTAGAAAACAGTAGCCACAGAAGGTGTTTTTGCCTGAGAATGCTTTTGGCTCACTAACAGGACTTTTAAGCCAAAAAAGCAGTAGCTGTGAGCCTTGACTTTGAGAAACCACTGAATTTGGAAGTTGTTCACAAATGTGTCAGGTTTGGGAGTAGTTGATGCTGAGGTTGGAAGGTTGCAGTTCAACCTGGTTGAACAGCGCTGCTTAAGGAAGCAAGTGATGATCACGAGTCTTGAGCAGTAACTGTTAAAGCTGCTAGAAAGTTGCTGTGTCCTACACAGAGCAGACCTGTGTAGGCACAGTCAACCTAAGGTCAGCCATGACCAACTGTGCTGCTGCATCTCCTCAGAGCTGGTGTGGGGACGTGGGAGGCAGAGGGGAATCACAGTGATCAGTGTGAAGGGTCCTGGCAGTCTCTTCAACCACCTGATAAATACACCCCTCTGAAGAAATACCTTGTCGTGCTTCTAAGAGTCTCTTTTCAGCAGAAAAGATCCTGGCATTTGTTCAATGAATGGCATTATAGAATTTGAACTTCTCTTTCTTACCTGTCTGATGGTGTTTTTCAAAGGTGCTGTTCCCAGCAGAAGTGTTGTTTGGGCATGAACCTGTAGGATGCTGTGCCAGTGAGCTGATGGAGGTTTGTCTGAGGTGAAAAATACTTGGGTTTGTGTTCATTTACTCTGGGTTGCTATCTTTAGTCTAAAACCTTTCTCTAACCTATGTTTCCCATTGAAGCAGCGAGGTAGGAGTATAAATTGTAGTTTTGAGAGTTGGACAATTCCCTGATGGAGTTTTTCTAGGAGCCGGTTTAAAGGATTGTTGAAGAGGCTGTAAAAGAAAAACATTTACACAGAAATGGACACGCATGCTCTCTTACCCCTGTGGCAGCCTGACAGAGACCTGAAGGAGCCATGCTTTGACCTTGGGGCCTAAAGCAGTTTGGCTTGCAAAGCCATGTCCCCTGCCCCAAGTATTAGGCCAGGCCAGGTGAGCACATAGCCTGCATCCCAGTGGGATGGGGGGAGGCACAGGAATGCCGCCATCTCCTTGGATGGAGCCCAGATGAAGTTGCCTGACAATCCGTGGTGTGTGCATACCCGTCACAGCCAAAGGGAAAGCAAAACCCAAACCAAACCTGGAAGGTGACTTGTGTAAACGCAGTGCCATGGCAGCGTGTTGACTCATGGCACTGAGAGCCTGAGACTTGGACTGCACTCACTGTGTCTCACAACAGCCCTTTTGCTTTTACTGTGACAACTTAATTAAAGTGTCCTGCTTAAATTCCTGTTCCCATCTTTTGTCTGTCCTGAATGTGCTCATGAAATATTGCCAAGTGTGTTTTGCATGACCATTTTAACAGGGGAAAAAAAAAGCATTTGCTTTGACAGCTTGATGTTTGCAGTTAGCAGGAGGTTTGTTTAATGTTCTGCGGAACAGCAAACTCACTGGAACTATTTCCTACTCCGTTTGTTGATGTGTGTTCTTGGGTTGAAGGCACACAAGTGGTTTGCAGTGCCATTTGTCAGGATCAGCTAGAAGAGCAATACATGCTCAATGCAGGCGTTAAATCTTGCTTGGATGCACAGTTATTTACAGAAGAGTCTCGCATTATATTTGATGCTTCATAGGTTATAACTTTGCTTCTGGGAGTATTTTCTCAGAGAAAGAGAAGTCAGTCATGTAAAGACTCATATGACTAAGATGCCTAATATTGGGACTTGGATTATGTGGCCTCTGGCACCCTCAGATCTTTTGTGGGAACATGTCATTTGGTAATTCAAAGCTGAGATTTTTACTGCTTCTGAGTATTGTTCAACTGTACTTCAAGTAGCATTAAGAAAACTAATAAAATGAGTTTAGTTTAAATAACAAAAAACTGCATAGAATTAAGGGAACCTGATTTTGAGGTGGCAACCAAGGAAAAAAACACTTGTGCCAAAATATCCCGTGATGCTTCAAGAAAAACAAACATAGTAAGGATTAAGTTATAACCTGTTGTATCTTTAATCCCTGCTTAACATGTGAATGAAAAGAACATTTCTCTATTGGGGAATTAAATGCTCTGTATTTACATTTTCATTATGAACTGGGAAGGAATGAAGTCATTCCACTGCATTCTGTTTTGCTTGAGTGGCGTTTGATTTCACACTCTTTAGTCAACTCCGGAGTTGTATTTTCCATAATAAAAAGAGGTTTGTTTTCCCCTGCATGTTTAAAATCCATTGCTTCCCTTGGATCTTCGGCCAAAGATTGATTGTTTTTTGAGGGGATGGATTTTTGTTTGGTTTCCTTCTTAATTTCTAGTTTGTTTGTTGCTTGTTTGGTTTTGTTTAGTTTTTTTTTTCTTTACAGTTGCAGACTCTCCAGCCAAGATTTTTGGGATTTTTTAAGGGTTTTTCTTACCTACATGGACCCTAAAATTGTGTCAAACAATGCGTTATAGAGGGTGTTTGAGACTGCCATCTTTAAATCACTGGAGCACAGAGAGCGTAAGCAGATGTTATAAACCACTTTGATCTCCATTTTGCCAAGAAACATGCTAGTGGTGATCTAGGCAGGGTCTCTGCAATGCCTTAGATGCATAGTTCAGAAGTAGGAGTCCATACCAGCATTTACAGCTTCAGAATCTGGGAGGCAACTGCCGTTAAGGATGGCAGCCCCCACCCCATCATTCTGTCACTTTTTTTTTCCCCCAAGGAAGCATTTTCAGTTGTTCCTTATGTTGTGAGACTGTTCACCTACTGTTTCAGATCACAACTGTCAGAACTGGGCAGGCACCACAGTGCACAGCCCAGAATTTCTACATCAGAGGGATTTTTTCATCAAGACCCAAGCGCTGCAGTGTTGAATATCAGAGCTCTCCTATTTCTTCACATAGATGAGCGTGTTATTTCTGAAGGTGTATCAAACATCCAGTCTGTAACACCCTGCATTTGATGTTCAAATGGTAAAGAGGCCAGAAGTGAAAGCACTTAATCCTGCTTTAAGAACTGCTAATGCCTGTTGACATAAATGAGTATTGAGGGTTCTCAGCAGTCCTGAACCGCCACAGCCAGAGGCCAACTTCAGACAACTTTATTTTATTCCTACTTATGTCCTGAGCCTGGAATTTGGGTAAAAGCTATTGTTGTTATTTCAGAAACCATATTGTAAAAAAGAGGCTTCCTTGCTTCTGATTTATTTAATCTTCATGTTCTTCACAGGGGCTTCAGCAAACTGTTCTCATAACTGAGTTCAGATTATTTCAGATGTTTTATTGTCATTTCCTTTGGTGAGCCAGGAACGCAATATTCTCAGCCTCTGTGGAGGAACTTTATGCAGAGTAAATAATTCATCTCTCTGCAGAATCATTTTATTACTGTTTCTATTGCAGAAAATTACAATAGCCCTATTTTTAGAAATTACATAAACTAAACCTGAAGAGGTTTTCATAAAAGTGTAAAAAATAGATGGAATAGATTTGAAGACCAATATTCACACGCTAGGAGCAGGGTTGTATCTTTTTCCTTTTCTAAAATTAGATGCTGCGAAATATGTTGAGAAATGACTCAAAAATCTCTTGTGCTTTATTCATGTGTTCTGGTTAGACTGTAATAATCTAACCCTTTGTGTTCATATACTTGGAGAACACTAAAATGCATTGATACTGTTGTAGAATACAGTGAACTAACACGCTTCAATGCATCAATGTTTGTAAAAATAGACAGTAGAAGGGATTCTGTGGCATGGGGAAGGTTCATGTGGTTACATGTTTTTCATAGAGCTCTCATGCAGAAATACTAGAATAGGAAAATGAAATATTAGTACTAGCCTTTGAACAGAGTCCTCGATAGAGCAGAGTGGCAAAAGCGTATTGCAGCAGGAGTGAGAGCAGCTATAGTGTTCCTCAGAGGCTACTAGAGACTCTGGGAGCACTGGGAAGAGATGCCTGAAGGACAGTCAACACAGCAGCAGCTGTAAGCTGCTTGTGTTTACAGCAGTCAAACAGCAGCTGGAAAAAGCACCTGGTTGTTGGATTTGGAGCTTGCTGCTTATTGGAACAGCATTTGGCCAGATCAGAGGCTCCCTGTTAAAAAGAAAGGTTAAAAGTAGAATCCCCAAGAATGTAACTAAATAGCAGCTCTGTCTTTGCATCAGTGACAATATTGGCGTGGCACAGAACTGCTCCTGGTAGCAATGCTGATAAAAGTATAACAATGCTTTTATGTATTTTTCTTCTGACTCCCTGGTATTGTGGTTTGACCAGAATGCGTAGGAAATATATCTGAAGGAAGTTTTACTGTGAAATTGTTTCTTTTTCTGTTGAAGCAGTGTGGATTGCTGTCTTGGACTGCTTATTTCCTGGAATGTTTGAGGAAATTTCAGTGCCCATTGGGATTTTACAAATCATGGGTATCTCCAGATGATGCTTATTCTTACCTGTTTAATAGAGCCGTGAGACAGGTTATTTACTTTCTCCCAATCTTATTATATACTTGTATAAGAATACATGTATATAATACTAATAATATATATCTAACTAGCTTCATCGCATATATGTATATAAAACATAGATTTATATAAGAATGGACTAACTGTGTTGGAACATATTTTGGAATGGAAAGCACAACTTTGTTATTTGATCAGTAAGGGCCAGAAGGCTGCAAAAAATTAACTGCTGCAATATTGGAAAATATTTTAGGAAATACTGGATGTTTCTGGGAAATAGGGTAGAAAAATAGAGTAGGATTTGCTCCTAGCTTTAATTTCTTAAGAATGTGATTAATTAAAGTGTTATGTGTATTTCTGCTAGTAAAAATGCCAGTGAGCAACCAACAGTGCTTGCCGAAGTGTATTTTCTACTTTGGAATATAGAGGAATAAAGACAACAAAATAGAAAGGTGCCTATGTCAGGGTACATGACAAAAATAATGAGAACTAGACGGTAACTGCATGTTTTTCCTGTTTGTCTTCTCCTTTGGTAGTGTGTGATGGATAAAATGTCTGTTGTTACCAATGTGAAGAAGTCTCAGCTGCATGTAGACAAATGCTTGAGTGATGACTGCAGGTTTTCCAATGTGTCTGTACATTCAAGTGGATTTCCCATGTGTTAGCAGCCATAAAAATGTTATGCATGCAAATGCCTAAACTTGTTTTCTCATGGAAAAAAAGCCAGTTTAACTCTTCTTCCTCCTTCACTGTGAGTCCCAGATCATGATTTTACAGCAAATGGTTGCAGTGGCAATCTCTTACTCTGGAAAGCAAGGTTTCTGTATTTTCTGTTACATGTGCATTGCAGCCCTTTTCAGATTGATATATTCTGATTGTGCTCCTCTTGTTGGGAGGTGGTGAGTGCTCTCCTTTCCTATCCCTCCATCAGCTAAAATTGTCTCCTGGGAGGAGCCCTTACTCCGGTTCCAGGCTATCCATAAGCATTATTAGAAATTACAGGATACAGTGCAAAGTTTCTGTTCCATCACAGTTTTGGAGATCCTGCACAAAATGTACTTTAAAAGTATGGTCCAAGATTAGTAAAAAAATACCTTCTTACAGTGCCTGATGAACTGAGAGCTCCCAGGTCCTAACAGGTCAGTGAGCATCACTTTCAGGAGCAGCTGAAAGAGCTGCAGCATCCGCAGTGTCACCTGAGCAGGTTTCCAATGCTTTTGGGACTCTGCCTGGGGCTCCAGAAACATACTCTGAACTTGGTGGTTTAAACCAAGATGTTCGTAAATCAACTGACTACATTTTTCTTTAACAAAAGCTTGCTTTATGTGGAACTTTCTGATGAGCTCCAGTCAAACAGTATGTGTGTTGGACAGCTGGCTGGACAATGAGTTTTTCTTCCACATCAGGTTGAAGTTCTCCCCTGTCTGATTCTCTTCAGCCTTGCTGCAGAGGCTTTCTTTGGGGTTCTTTGCTCTGTTAGCCAAATGGTGTGGAGAGCTATTTGTCCCATAAAGCAATTGCCTGCTTCTCATTCCTCCAAATACCACTTGTGAATGATGCATTAGAATGTGTAATTTTATATGCTTTTGACTGAAAAACACAAGAAAGAAGTGATGAGTCTGAGTTAAGAGATGTAAATGAGTGGAAGTTTCTCATTTGGTTGCCTGGTAGCATAACAGGGTAAAAAGATCTAGTTTCTGTGAGAAATTTTCTCCTCATTTTAGCTAATGCTGTGGATTATTGCATTCATCTAAAGCCCATGGCAGGAAACTAGAAACAGGGGTCTTCAGAGCAAGGTAAAATTGCAAGAGGTCAGGCACCACAAGATGATGGAGAAGGTGTGTTCGGCAGAAGTGGTGTAGCTGCAATTTGCAAAGCAGTAGTGTTTGGGAGTGCTCCCTCCCTCTGTGGGTGTTGAGATTAATCTCTCCTTTTCTTTCCCCTTGCTGTTTTTCTTTGCTCAATCCACAGAATTTAGGATAGGTGGTGTGATGTCTTCACACAAACCCTCTGCTGTTTTGGTGCTGTGTGTGCAATGGCTGTTTAATTTGAGCTGCCCTGGTTACTCAGCCAAGCCCTGATCTCTTAGTTTTCTCTTACCCAGCTTTCTCTCGTGGACTGTATCTGCTCTTGTGCCTGTGTGGGGCATCAGCATAGATGCTGTAGTCATTTGCTGCAGAGAACTGGATGAGTGTATTCAGTTTCTGTGGTGGGATACAGATGCATGCACAACCACAATTCAGTTGAAACCTCTGTTTAAGTGTTGAAACAATCTTGTATCCAAGTTACACAGCTTATTAGTGAGAGTCTGTAAACAGTGATTTCAGAAGCACTCTGTGGGTCTCAGCTGTAGCCTGCTCCTCTGCAATGCTGGAGCAGGGCCTGGAGCACAGTGTGATGGGGAACGGCTGAGGGACCTGGGGGGTTCAGATGGAGAAGAGAAGG
>WYDI02023023.1:66580-91747 GCA_009867235.2 Psittacus erithacus
GCTGCCCAGGGCAGGGCTGCAGTCACCGGCCCTGCAAGTGTTCACACCCCGTGGAGACGAGGCCTCAGTGCCATGGGGTAGTGGTGGCCTTGGCATTGTTGGAGGATGATTGGGCTGGGTGACCTTAAAGGTCTTTTCCTACCCACTCGATTCTATGATTCTATCCTGAATTGTATTATTGCTTATGATTAACAGATTATGTATTAATTTTATCTTTAAGAAAGCAAGATTTTTTTTTTAAAGTAGTTAAGTAGCATCCAGTAACCATTTATTTCAGAGGAAAAAGTAGATTTCTGAAACTGAATCTAATCTGAACGCCTCCATGTTCAGCAAGCAAAGCCCAGCCCTGTTTCATACTGCCTGTCAGTGAAGACTGTTCATGTGGAGCCTTTGTTTGAGTAGAATGTGATAACGTTGTATGGTAGCGCACATTCAGAGGGGGACATGTGGGACATGTTTGACTCTCGCAGTGCTCCTGAGGCAGGCAGGGTGCTGTGGTTTGAAGTGTGTGGTTGAGAGCCCCTACCTTCTGAGGGCAGGAGCTGCTCCTGCCTTTGCCCGTCGCAGCCCTGTTGTGTGGATGCAGCAGGGAGAGCGCCTGGAAGAGATCCTGCATGGGCCATCTGTATGGCCAAGCCAACACAAGGAATGACCTAAGGGATCTGGCAGCTTCCCAGCACGAGGGTCTCTCCCAGGGTGAGACAACAGAGCCAGGATTTCACAAAGCAGCAGTTTGTGATATATTCAACAGCTGGATTATTTTTTTTAAAGCTTTATATATTCTCTTTACAGGCACAAATTCTGTCTTGAGTTCAGCATGCACTCAGGTTGATGTAGCTTGGTAAAGATGTTTCTTTTCTGTGATACTCAGCAGGGTGAGCGGAGGTTTGCGGACACAAAAGATGAGAGGGATTTTTTCAGGGAGGGGCATTTTAATGCGTTTTGCTTTGGGGCTTTGGGCTGTGAAGTGCTGGAAGTGCTGCAGAATTCTTTCTTTCTCTTATTTTAATTTTTATCTGTGCACCAGGCACTCATCCATGCTCTCTGCCCTGCCAAAAAGACTTCAGCACTAATGTGACAGACCACCCTGCCCGTGGGTGACGTGCATAATTCTTTCTCAGAGCAGAGATCTTGAGCAGAGGCTGCTTATTATGTCGAAGTGCATGTGGTTTTCTGACACGAGTTACTTGGCAGTCCAGAGAAAATATTAAACGCTACTTAACTTGGAAAGACCACGAGGGCTTAAATGCACAGTGAAAAATGTCTGCGTTTCACTTCTCTGTGTCTGTATCAGAAGCTCTTGGTGGTGGTCAAAAGGGATCTTCCCTTTCTCTTAAGCGCATCCTCTTGGTTGAGTGTGCTTCCCTGTCTGTCAGGAACTGCTGGCATTTGTGCAAGGATGGTTTGTTTTCTTTCCATGGTTGCCTATTGAATTTATAAATGGAGATTAAAATGACTGGTATTGAAAAGGAAGTAAAACCCCAAACCCAACAATCTGAAGCTGAGTATTTCTGCAGTCTGTTCTCCATTTTTGACAGTGGCTCTTGGGCCTTGTTTGTGTCACACAACCTTTAAAAAACTATTTTTAGCTTTAGAGCTATGGAATGTTTTCAGTGTTACTGTTTGTGTTGTGAGAGGGTTATTTTTTTCATGTAGTAACTTCCATTTAAGATCATAAATTATAATTTTTAAAGTCTCTCTTCCATTAAAGCATACAGCTGACTTCTGGACTTCAAAACACACTCTTAATTATTGAAAATCATTAGAAATTCTCTTCTAAGGATTTAATTCCTTTAATCAAGCTAGCTACTGACAATAATGGAAAATTTTCTTCTTTTGTGGATAGCCATTTAATGTTGAATGCTGAATATTTACTTTTTTACTCGTTATAGTAATGTTGATATTAGAGCCTAGTTTGAACAAGTGCTCTAATTAGCAGGGTTTTTTCTCAGAGTAATGCCATTGTGTTCTGAATACTTGTGAGAAAGCAATGCCTTTGCATCCCTGTGTGTGCCCGTCACCTAGGTAGGAGGGAGTTGGGGTTTATACCTATGTATGTGTCTGCATGGTGCTGGGAGGTGCCCATTGTGCCGGTGGTATGGTGATGTCTGTGTGATGGACATCGGCAGCCTGCAGCAGAGATGAACGAAATGCACTTCACAGGGGTGTCACAAAACATGACAGCCAAAGGAAGTCCAAGGTTCGTGTCAGATGGATCTCCTGACGCTTCAGTCCCCAGCAGCTTTCAGAGAGTTCACAGCTCCTGCCTTAAACACAAACCAATTCCTGGAGCAGTCCTGGCACATTGCTGTTAGCGTGGCATTGGTAGCCTGGAATTCAGCTGTTTCCTGTGTTACCTTTCCCAGTGTGCCTGGAAACCTTTTCAGCACATCTCCAAGTATTTAGAACAAAATTGCTATTTGGTGTATACGCAAAACACCCAAAACCCCTCTTTGAATTACTGGCCATCAATAGTTTCTCAGTAACCACGCTAACCCTGGGTTTCTCTTGAAACTAAACCTGGCCTCTGGGGCTTGCAGCTTCGCTGCTGATCAGCAGAGCCGCTGCCTCTGTAACACCTACGGTTACAATACACGGAAAGCTTAAGAAGAGAGAGCTCATGATGGAACTGCTGTCAGATTTCAAAGCTCTTCAGAGGCAAACTTAGCAGGGAGCTGAATTCTGAATCTTGAGGAGGATGATAGGAAAAACAGCTGCAGAATTTCCTAGCACTTTGTGTATAAGCACTCTTTAAAAGTGAAACATTGCCGTTTCGTTGAGCTGACATAAAATTGGCCTGTCAGGCACTGAAAATAAAATGTGTTTTTCCTTTATTTCTCATTTCTTTTATTTTTTCATGATTTAGTTCAATTTTCAGCCTTTTCCATGTAAAAAAAAAAAAAAGAAATAAAAAACCCTTCCTAGACTCTTTCTTAAACTGAAAGCCAACAGTCTCATGTGAATCCATAACTCCTGAAACTTTGAAGCCACCAAACGCTGTGAGACTTGGGGTAGAAGTGCCATATGGAGCCAGCAGCTCTTGGTGCATGCAGCCTAGCTGTGGGCTCTTCCTACTCTTGATGAATCAATCCTAATTCATTTGAACTGTTAAAGAGCAAACAGCTTCAAGATATATTATGAAGCCAACACTACATAGCACAGGAATTGAAATGAGTAAATAGCAAGCAATTCAGCTTTGATGTACCTAGATATGCCCCTAGGAATCTCCAACTGCCTCTGAATTCTGTGCTTAATGGACTGTCTGTGTTTGAACTTACTCAACAGCCTAAATATTTGGGTGTTGTATTGTAACCACCCTGTTTTCACTGAGTTTTGGAAGATACGTTTCCCTATAAAGTATTTGAACGCAAAGTGCAGTCATGTCCTTGCCATGTTGATTGGAAAATGAATTTATAGTCTGGCATAGGAATAATGATGTGTCTAGCTGCAGATATCAAATACCATTGAACTCCTTCCGGCTGCATTGTGTGAACTCAAAACTCAAGTGCTGGTATGGAAATGAAAAGCATAATATTTGACAACAAGCTATTCCTCCCCCCTTGCCTGCTCAGGTTATGTGATCAGCACACTGGTACAGTCCCCAGGGTGCTTGCAGCTGGACATGTGCAGGACAGGAGGCTGGACTGCTGCACGGCGGAGCTCTCTGCGCCTGAATTCACATCTTGGTCCAGCACTTAAATTTCTGACCTCCTCCTTCAAGCAAAGCAAGCCCTGTGTTCAGTTTTGGAGTATGCACGTGTGGAAAAATCCTTAATAAAATACATCCCATTACAGGGAGCTTTCCTAGATCCTGTTTCAGAGTGCCCTTACACTTTTTAGGGAGCAGCCAGGTTATTCTGTGCTTGTTGAAGAGCTCTAGAGCAAAATGATAATCCCAAAACCAATCCATGCAATGGGGAGAGAATTAACCTGAGTGGATCCCCCATGGCCCTCACTAGCCCTGAGCTGCTAGTGTCCTCACCCTGATGCAAGCCTGGGAACATCAGTCCTGATCTGTTGCCATAAAAATGAAGTAGAAGGACTTGTTTGCTGCTTTCTTCATATTAGTATAGATGGATTTTATGGAAGCATTTCCCTGAAATAGGGTGTTGTTTAGCACTGGGTGGTCTAACACTGAGCTGTGTGATCTTTAACTTTTCCTAGGTTTACTGAGGTTGGAAATGGTGCTGTTTGCTTTAAAGTAATTGTGCTTTGGTTTGGCAAAGGTATTGAATTTGTTATGATTAAACTGCTTAACAGTGTTAAAGCATTCCAGCCAACTGCTGTGTTTGCAGAGGTGGGTTCCTTGTTAGAATAGAATTTTATTAAATTTGCAGAATAAATTTAATTAAAAGCCAGTAATTTCTAACATCTTATTTACAGTAAGTGTACAGATTTCAGGCATTGATAGCTTTGCATATTTACTTGGCAATTTGTTGAAGTAATTTACTTTGTAATTATTTCATGATTGCTAACGCTTTGGTGTCATGCCACTTTCTGTGAAGTTAAAATCTTGTTGTTGGTTTTGTGGCTCTCTGATCTTTGCAGTCTTTGTACCACTTTGCATATGATAATAGAAAGGATGTCCACGTGGTAAGTCACTTGAGTGATTTAAGGTACACATTATGTCTATATTATGTCCCCTTTTTCCAGGGCAAATGCTCTCCTTCAGGCCTTAAGTCCCCTCATCTTAATTCCATGTGGATTTTTCACTTCAGTTCTGGCTATAGCAGCAGTTTCTGATTTAAACCACAGTTGATACAGGATTAGGCTCTTTTTTTGTGCCTGAAGAGGGAGCAGCGGTGGAAGGGCTTACACATGTACTCTTAGGGTGAAATAGAGCCTAGATGAGAAGTGAAAGCCAGACGGAAGTGCTGTTAAATCTCCCTAGTAGCACACATCTTAAAAGCTCTGTTTTCTTTGCAGAGCTTTCCTGCTATTCCTTCAGCTCAGGAGCTGTACCCCACAGTGTTATTTAGTGCAGTCCCAGGTAACGGATCGAGTGTTTGCAGTGATAGCCTGGAGTAGCCATGGGGTCGTGTTCTCGTCCCGGGCAATGAAATGTTTGCACAGGCTCTTGATGTAGATGTGTCCTCGTCTGTTAGACAAATGAAGAGTGTCATTTGGGCAACTCTGGGACTTTTCAGTGCTGCTTACCTCAGATAGCATTCGTGCTCCAAACTTGGCCTGGATTATGTTTATCTGTTCACTTGCAGGGTGCTTTTTACTACTGTGCCTGCTGTTTGTCTTGAAAAGAAAACTTGAAGGACTGTTGCTCGGTTTTCCTTTGGCTCCTGCTTTATTCTTAGCCTTGTTATTGTTAAACATACTTCAGAAGACTACTAGAAGAGTTCTACAACTCTGAAATGGTTTGTGGGATGTATATATTTGTTAAGTATGTGAGATTTCTTCTTGCCCATTCTCTGCTAGATTTAAAGGTTATAACTTGAAAACCCACTGCTGGTAATGGCAATTTATAACAGCCTGTATCCTGGAGCGTAATTTATGATGACAAAAGCAGAGGATTTAGCAAGTCTAAAGTCTCCCTGTCTGTTGCTGTTTTAAGCATTGCAGGATAATCTAGCATATGCTTGGTTAGTTACTGCTTCAAATGTAGAAGTATTTTAACTTGGATACCTAATGTCTTTTGCAGACAGATAACATTGCTGTGTGAGAGGTGTGGTGTGTTCTTACATTTGCCATGGCTGCAGGACAAGAGGCAGAGATCTGATGGTACTTCTTTTTTTTTGCTGTGGAACATAGATTATGGTTTTTCTGGTTTAGCCTGGAAGCGTATGGGAATCAGATTAAGTGATGTTTCCAGTCCAGCTTTTTGGTCACTGTGGGGTGATAGGGTGCATGTGACATCCTGGGATCACTTGTTGCACCACACTGAGCCCCACTCTCTCCTGTCTTGGTGAAGCAGGGTCTGGGGTAGGTTTGATGTGCAGCCTGGATCCTGGCTGGCTCCCCTGGGGACCTGGCTGCTGGCTGTCCTGCTATGTTTTGTCCCTGCCCTGGGAAGAGTCTACAGCTGAAAGGTCAGGTGCTGGCAGCGGCATGTGTGGCTGCAGCTTTGTCTCCTGCATTGTGTGTCCTTGTATTTCTCATCTATCCTTAAGTGTGCTCCATGTCTCTGCCCAGTAACACTGGGTTTTGCTTTGCCAGCATCTTTGCAGAGATGGACAGGCTCGACCTCTCGTGATGTTGCTGCCTGTGGACAGGGAACTGGTTTTGCAGCAGTTGTTTTTTTGATACAGCTTGAGAGGAAGGGAATTTGTTTGTATCTATTTAGTGATCACTGATGCAAAGAACTGTTGACCTCTATATTAGCCCAGTTTACAATACTGAAATCTCATTCCATAGGTTATTGCTTTCCTTTAAGTATTGTTAGAATATATTAAACACAGAGTTGCTGTTGTGGTGATTTATGCTATGATAAATTGCTAGTATGATACACAGGGATTTAGTCTCTCAGTTTATGAATCTCTTTATTCCCTGTGCGTTAAATTACTGCTTCCTCTGAATGAAGGCATCTGAAATTCAGTGCTTTATTATTTCTTGCACCATTTTGACAGTCTTATCAATGTAGTTCAAAGAGTGAAGGTTTTATTTAAACAATACAGATGTGTTTGTTCAACCTTATGTTTAAGAGTCCTGGCTCCTTTCAAGTTCATGACCAGCATAGCCTCAGATTTAAATGTTTTGTTTTCCAGACACAGGGAGAGTGAAGGAAAGGATAAGGGTTTCTGCACTTAGAGAGGTCACAGCACAGGGTGAGCTGGCAGGAACAGAAGCCTTGCTAGGGCATGCACAGCAGCACCCTGTGCCACATCCCCAGGGTTTCAGGCATTCTGGAAGGCAGTGGGATTTTTCTTGATGCGTGTGCATGCTCATCTACCCAGCAGGTTGACAGTGAGAGAATGGTAGAATCATAGAATGGTTTGGGTTGAAAGGACCTCAAAACCGTGTACTTCCAACTCCCTGCCACAGGCAGGGAAGTAGAAATAGAAGTTCAATAAACAGTGGAGCTAGGAAAATGGTAGATAAGTGTTCCCCTTTCTCCTCCTTCCCACTTTGTGGTGGAGAAATCCTTTTATTCAGTTTGGATGAATTTGGTAAAAAGTTAGGTTTGATCTGAGGTCTGGATTATAGAGATGCTCTGATAGAGGGGATGCTTCCAAAGGTATCCTAATTCAATGAATTGGTTCTGATTTCTTTATTAGAATTGGCAGTGTATTTAATTTTTCCTCTTCTAGTATAAGATTTTAGCATCTGCATTTTTGTGTATTAATTCCACATTTTTTCCTCTTACGCACATTTTTCTGGACATCTTTTTAGCTTGATTTACTGTATTCCTGATCTTATTTCAGAATTCATGGCATTTGACTTCCTTGGAAAGTTAAATTTTGGGTAAATGGCATTGCTTTGGCAATTTAAATTTAACCAATGGAAAATGTTCTGCAGAAGGAACAGGGAAGAGCCCAGCAGGTCTCTGACTGGAGCTGGGAATTTTCCTGCAGAATTTTGGGATGTTGCATACTAAATGGATGCTTAATATTTGGCTGAGAGGTGCACTCATCTGAATTCTA
Organism: Psittacus erithacus; assembly: GCA_009867235.2. Classification (NCBI taxonomy): domain Eukaryota; kingdom Metazoa; phylum Chordata; class Aves; order Psittaciformes; family Psittacidae; genus Psittacus; species Psittacus erithacus. The sequence continues at coordinate 74,173 of WYDI02023023.1, forward strand.
TGAAGATGGTGAACCACTTTCAGTTTAACTTCGTGTCTGTACTTTACTTTATTATTTTCTTGCAATATTCTCTATTCTGTGCTTTTGCAATGACTTAGATGTCAGTGTTATAAATAAAACTACTGGTGAACTAGCTGTAATTTGATGGGAGAAAGGAACTAAGTATGTTCTCTTGGCTAACGACTGCAAGTATGGCTTTCATACTCATGAGTACGAAATGCTCACAAACCAAAGGACAGAATAGTTATTTAATTTGGCCTGAAGGTAAAAATTGGGTACTACCACAGCTTTTATTTGAGAGTAGCTGTTGGCCTATACAGAGGATAAAGTACCTAATACATGGCAGCATGTAGCTCGTTGTTAGCTGCCAGAGATGAATGCATTCTGAGAGTTTGTTCTGATGCTTTAGTATCAGATTCCCTTTTGCCTGTTTTTGGTGTAGCTACTGGTTCCTCTTTAGGAAGGATGGTCATTGACAGTCCTGGGGTAAAGGTTGGACTCCATGATCTTTTTCCAACCTCACTGATTCCATGATTCTGTGGTAGGATGACTGTATTTGCACTCAAGACAAGTGCCAGTCTGGGAAAAAAAAAAGTGTGAATGGAGTAACATATTTTAATAGATAATGTAAAGAGATAATAAATGATAATGTGCGTACAATAATTCAGGAAGGATGCCAAAAAATAGTTCTCCTTCTACGGCTTTAGATCTCTGACGTTGATGGGCTGGATAAAGAGCTGTCTGACCTTGTGTGATAAGGTTTGCCTGTAGCCTGTAGCTTTGCAGGAGATTTCATGTTCCCTGATGTGTAATGGCAAACAGCACAGGGTAGCTCAAGCTATGGCCCAACCATTCCCAAGTGCTGCAACTGGCAGGTGATCTTGGAAATAGTGAAATAATCGAAGCAAAGGGAAGCTCTGCTGACTTGAGTTTTGCTACGTAATGAACACATTATGGGAACATCCATTAAAGTAACTCTTTGAGTTACTTTCATCTCCATGAGTTCATTCAGCATATGAGAAGGAAGGAAGGATGGCTGAGATCTCTGAAGTTTTCTGTTGAAAGCTGGGGATTTAGATGAAATGAAGCAAATTAGCTGGTGAACTCAAGAATCACAAGCTCACAGAGCTGGTATTTCTTCATTTTAAAGGTTAAAAGAAAAGTAGACAAGCCGTAGCAGAGGTCTTGAGACTTTATTGAATGAATAACTATATAAAAGACTAGGACCTGGACAGAACCACTCCAACAGGAGCAGGCTAAGCAAAGATGCTGATACCTTCTGGGTGTTTTTGTATTGAAGCTATATAGGTATTTCTATACTGAAGAGTGCTAATATAAAGTCAAAATAGCAAAGCACAGAAATATGGTGGTTAAATATATTCTAAAAGAATCTGTTAAGCTTCTTAGAAGTAGTTTCCTTTCTGCTTGTTTTGCAATGAATTTGGTGCACTGTCCTGCAACAAAACTGCCTGTTGGATAAAGAAAACCAAATTCCTTATTTGCTGGTCATCAACATCATCCTTTGTAGCAGAAGGCTCTGAACTGGCATAGATTTCCACCCTGAGTCATGTATTTAGTAAACATTTAATTCAATTTGGGCATTCACCTAGGGAGGAGATTAAATGAGAGAGGTCAAGCAGCTGCTGAGTGTTGAGTAATTCAATACTTTGGACATGTTGAGATTTTAATAAACATCAAGGTGAATAGTTTGAAATTGGAGCTGGGAGTTGAGACTCCAGAAAGAAAGGGTTCGTCTTTCAGTTTTAATTAGGAAACCAAAGAGACCTCTATCCTTGTATTTTCAGGCTGTAGGAAGGTATAATGAGCTGTGCTCAGCTTTGATTCTGTATGTGAGAATATCCTTCAGGTTCAGATTAAAAAGGCAAATATCTAAAAATATTTTCATTTTCTTGGAGGCTTCTGACCTATTTCTTTAAAGTGCCTGCAGTGTAAGGAGTAGGTGTTCAGGATTTGCAGACTATTTCACGAAGTCAAAAGAAAAGAGCAAACAAGACTTGGGTGCTTTGCCCTAGATATCCTGAAGCTTAATTGCATGTGTGTGAGTATTCTTTCTCAATTCAGCATTTTATTCAGGTTCACTTTCATAAGTACTGATTTGGACTAAGATTTGCATGTTTGTTGTCGCATCATTCATTTTTCTAGGGTTGAAGAATACAGTTTTGCTTTCTGGTGTCAATCCAGGGTGCTGCTGCAAAGGTCATTCTCAAAATCTGTTGCTTTACATGTGACAGCAATCCCTGGTTGTGTATAATGCTGAAGCTGCTTGTCTTGAAGTTGCAGAGCTCACCCTCAAAACGGAGGTGCAATCCACCATCCAGTTAGCTTGTGACCTGAGAGTTTGTTTCTTTCAGAACTCCCACTCTTATACTAGGAAGGAATTGAATTCCCTGTAAACACCTACTGAACCCTTCATTTTTGTTCCTCCACATCTGCCCTCTAAATTCTTTGTGTTTCCTGATGAAAATGTCTGCAGCCGTCTGCTAACATGCTAAAAACACTTCCTGTCACACTGACCTGTGCAAGTCTGTTGTTCCCTTGCAAGTCCCTCAGCTGTCTTCCTTGTATGCATTTAATCTGTCTTTTTTCACTAGTAGTATGGTGAGTCTTTTGCCATATGAATATCATCTTTTCATCTTTAGCGGCTTGGAGTCTTGGTGTATCATTTTCAGTTTTCAGCTATAGTGATGATGGATAGCTTTGCACCTCACATCCGAGACATCAGAATGGTGCCATAACAAAAACTGATAGCAAAATAATTTATTCTCATTCCTCCCTGCATCATAAGATTTATGTGCACTTCTAAGGTGTAACAACATCTGCCTCGTGTGACCTTCAGCTGGAAAAGGAGTCTCCTTTGGTTCACAGTTCACCCTTGAATCTATGTTTTATTCAGTTCTTGACTATTTAGGATAACTCATCCCATCATGAAGAAACAAGTTTTTGAATGTGAGGTTCCCTCTGCTATGCATTTCTTCTGCTTGTAAATCCACTGTGTGGGTGATTTGCAAGCATGGAAGATCTTAGAGGTTTGTCCTTGCTTTGTGTTAATTACAAAACAAAAGCAGAAAAGATGTTAGCTTGGTTAAAGCTCCATGCTTTTTGGTTTGTTCATAGAACTATTATGGCATCCCAAGAATAGCTCTTTCAAAGAATAAAGCGTTCAAAAGACACTTACCTAAATGTACAAAATCTTTTTCAAGTGCTGACTTTGAAGTATTAACCCTAATTATATTTCAGAGTATGCAGAAATCGGGGTGATTTGAACTTTGTTTTGTTTTGCTGAATTGATCCTGTTACAATAGTGCTATCGGGGATGATTTGTGTGGTTAACGCTTTATTGAGCAAACAGTGTGGTAAGCTTTGTCCAACTGGTCAGACAAGAGGTTGTTCTGGTCCAGCGAGTGCTGGACCCAAGTGCAATGGGTTCAGTGTGTCACACGGGCATGGGAACACTGTTTTACCTGCCTGGTAGCTCCATGGGCATCCACAAGCACGATACTGAAGATACTCTATATTTATAAATAGTAGCTGCAAGTTTCGTTGTTCTGGTTTGGTTTTTAATTTTCATTGGTGTACGTTTCTCCCACTGATATTTGCGTTATTGGTTTTGAGAAAAAGTAGTATTATTTAATTTTACCTGCACAAGGTGTTCCAGGAAGGAGTTCCGTGCTACTACATGGCTCCATCGATAAGTACAGCTTTTTTGCTTGCGGATTCACCTTCTGGTAAAAATAAAAAAAGTGTTCTTGTTTTCTGCCTAATAGTTCATGCAGTTTCAGTGTATCCTCTCTTGAAGTCTTTTCCAAGCTGGAAGTCCACAGCTGTCTCTGTCCTTATTCAGAGAGAGTTCCACCTTTCTGAGCTTTCTCGTCGTAATCTTGGGTTTGCGTGCGTGTTACATGGCACTGCTCAACTTTGATAAATGCATTTTTCACTTTATCCTTAGTCACTTTGTACAGGGAGGCTTTCTGCTGCCTCTTGCAAGTAATTTGTTTTTACGTCATTGAAAGAATCTACGTCATCTGCAAACTTTGTTGCCTCATAGACTCTTCAGGAATACACTGACCAGTGCCAGTGCCTTTGGAAGGCACTGCAGACTCCCTGTCACTGTGAAAGCTGCCCATTCATTCCCATCTTTGTGCCTTGCTTTTTTAATATCATCAATGCATTGATGCGCTTTCCTTTTATGCTGTGCCTACTTAGTCTTTGTAAGTGTCTTTGGTGAAGGGCTTTGCAAAAAGCCTTTCAGAAATTAAAATGCCTGTAACAACAAGGTCACCCTGAATAATGTACTTGTTGGCTACCTCTGAGGTAAGACTGAGCTTGATAGAAGCCGTGTTAGCAGATCTGTACTGTATTAGGTCAATGTATGTCTACTAATTCTGAATTGTTTTAACCTCATTTAAATATGAAGATTTTGGAAGTCCATCTTCCTTTCTCCTTTTGAATATTGTCTTTCGAATATTGCCTTTGCGTTTGTCACCTTCTGTTGTTCTCTGCTGAAGTCAGTCTTGCTCTTTAGTTGTTATTACAGAAATGATGTGCTGGTTATAAAGAACTGAACGCAGCTGAGTAGGGTAATGTGAAGCTTATCCTGAGGTAGCACAGAAAGAGCAAATGTATTTGTCAGATTGTCTCAGAACTGCTCCTTGAATGACACCCAATCCAGGTGATTTTTCTGTGAATTTTATCAACTGTGGTAAAGCCTATTTCATTTCTGACAGCTCCTCTGACTCTCCCCTCATTTAAGGAAAAGCTCCTGAGTGGGAACTTACTGAGCTCCAGTGTAGTTATTTATACTTTACTTTTCTGCTGTGGCCGTAAGTCTCAGGGCATAGCTATTGCATCTTTATCACTTCTTGCCTTTAATTCTCTATGGCAGTTTTCTTGCTTTTGAAATCTATGTAGATAAATATAGTAGCACTTTTTATACCTTTAGCAAGTTGTTCCTCAGAGTCTGTCTTGGCTTGTCTCATCATTTTTATTTCTTATTGGAAAGGTGGTATTTCTCCGAGATCCCTATATCTCTTTAATCAGTCCTTTACACTAGTTGAAATATCTATTTTTCTACATTTATGGTATCTAAAAATGTGTAGTGTATAAAAGTTATTTCTCATCGCAACATGTAACTGTTCTATATTAGGATGGTTTCTACTGCCCGTATAATGCTTTTGACTTTGGTCTCGTTGATTGTAGTAATTTTGCTCATCTTGAATGAGAGATTAACTGGTACTTGCCTCCAGTCTCCTTTGTTGCTCGTTACTTTTGGCTATACATTAAATTAGGATGCTGCCAAATTACTTGCCAGTGGTCAAAGAAATTGTTTCAGTGGTTGGAAGTTTCAGGACCTGTTAATTTAGGATGTTTAACATTTTGAATCAATTGAAGAGTGTATAATTATCTGGTTAGATAATTTCATGATCACTCTTAATTTCACTAAACAGAATTATCATAGAAGTATCTCTGTGAAATCCGGCAGTGTATAGAAAATAATACTTGTATGGGCTCTATCAATATAGCACATGCAGAGCTGAGGTTTGTATGCACAGATGTGAGTAGATCATGCTACCTGTGAGCTGCAAAGCTGCTGGAATATGTCTGTAAAGGTCAGCTTTGTGGTATTCTGCTGACCTCTGGTATCAAGATACAGGATTTTAAAGCCAGGTGGAATCAAGTGGCACTGCTTGGCTCAGTGCACCCTGTAGATACTTTTGGTTTAAAAATAAGGATTTTCAGCTGTTTTACCCTTCATTTGCTGTAGCTGATGTTAATTTTAATGACACTCTTAACAAAACCCGAGTATTCCTTTAGTAATGGCTCTCTGTTTAAAAACTGCTTGTTGCTGCCTTGGCTTCTACCTACAGCTTTTCTCATGCTAGTGCTATATTATTACCTGCTGAACTTTGCTAAGGTCAGGTTAGTTTGATCTTTATATCTTCTATGCTGGAGGTTATGTATGTGTAATACACGGGTAAAATTTCATTGCTGTGTCAACATTGATTTTCAGCTGTGCAAAAAGCAGTTATTTGCCTATCAAAAAAATGAGGTCAGCATCTGAGTTTCCTAAGCAGCGCAGTTAGTTCTCCATTCTACTTACTGAGCTCAGTATGTTCTTCCATTTGATGCTCAAACAAGCTCCAAGCAATATTTAAAACTAGAAGGTTGTGCTTTCCTGTATGTTCACGTTTATTTTGATTAGTAAATGAAGTACTGGCCACTGGAGATGTCAAAAAGCAATAGTCATTTCCCTTTAATCTCAGGTGGGCGACTGGCTGTAATGAGTCATGAAGCTGTTGTGTTAGTTTTACAGTAGCCATCTCCTGCACAGATCTCCTGAATGGCCTTAACCCAGATTTCTGTAGTTTCATTATAGAGGGAAAGGTGTTTTCTGCTTCCTACAGGATTACCCGTTTCTCTGTGTGACCTCCTAGTGTACACATGGCAAATATCTGCCTTGATTGTTTGTACAGTTCTATGAAGATTATTAATTGCACAATTAGAAATGTATAAATAAAACTTGTCACATAACTTTGATTCTCTTGCTGAAATTTTAACATATGATGGTATGCTATGGTAGCATGCCATAGTAAAAGCAGTAATTGAACCATCAGACCACAGTTTCCTACTAACGTATATCCTTTATAATTACATTTTTCCATGGTTTAAGAGAAAATTCACAAGGGGACAATCTCACTCTTTGCACGTCTTGCTGCTTCATAAATCACTGTCAGCATCTTCACTTAGAGGCTCGTCAGCCAAGTGAACTTATTGTCTCTTAGTGGGTGTCTGTGGTACCAAGAAAGATGATGAAACAACAGACGTAGTCCAACAAGGTATGCTTTTTCCAGAAACAACAAGGAATGAAGCTATTCTGGGGGTCTGATGTCTTTAAGGTTTATTTGTGTTTCTGATTCACTCACCAGGCTTGCACAGTACAACACTAGTAGAACCCAAAGCTTTGCGTAGCATCCCCGTATCTGAGGTTTCCTAAATTATGAATATACTCATTTCAAGCTTATATGTGCAGCCTGTGTTAGCAAGAAAGTACGAAACAGCCCAGTTTCTCTTGACCTACATGAAGTGTGGAATTGGTACTGCTTCAAAATGAAGTCTGCCAGTGGAGGCAGAACTATGATGCCATTGAAATAAAAAAGGAGGATAGTGGGTAGCTCATGTGTTTGGTAGTGAGTGGATAGAGGGTTCTCAGTAAAGACATGCAGGAAAGATGAAGGTTTGCCCTTCCTGTGAAGGAAAGGCTTCAGTGTGGCTCCTCTGTGGACTTGGTGAGAGGCTCACTCAGATTGTGCATGTGTCTGGATCAGAGGAGGGGTAATTCCTCCTCAAACGTTTCTTGGCATGTGAAAGAGGAAAAGTGTTTTGGGAGTAGCCACCACAGAATCTCCAGCAGTAAACCACAGTTGACCAACCTGATTATCCTCTGTGTTGAAGTTACTGTAGCTGTAGATGAGCAGTGGGCAGTAGACATTGTCCACCTCGATTTTAGGAAGTTGTGCACTGGGGATGGTGTAATGCCTTGCACGGGCTTGGGACTGGCCACCTGGGAGAAGTTCTGCTGAAGAATCTGGGGGCTGATTGTGAGTTACCTGTGTGCGCTGTCCGTGATGGAGGTTGCCAGCATATTGTACAGCATTAAGAGGAGCATAATCACTAAACTGAGGTGATTCTTGGTCGGTATTTGGCACTTAGACCAAGTGTAATACTGGATCCAGTTTTATCTTCCCACTACAAGAAAGGTGTTGCTTAACTAGCTAGAGGCCAGGGGAGGCTCCCAGGATGGCTGGGGCTGGAGGACTTGCTCTGAAAGGAGAGGCTGACGCAGCTAGGTTTATCTCGCCTGGAGAAGAGATGGTTTCAGAGGTCAAACAACAGCCTGACAGAGCCAGGGGCTTTGTTAGGGGATGTGGAAGGAGAATGAGCTGCAGCAGTCATGGATTGAAGTGGGGAGAGATCTGAACTAAATACGGGAACAGAAACTGTCACTGTAAGGATGATGAAGCTGGACCAGCCTGTGCAGAGGGGCAGGAGAATCCCCCAGCTCGGAGGTTTTCCAGTCCAGACTGGACCTTGGAGCCAACCCTGCTCTGAGCGTGAGCTTTGACTGCAGACTTCCCGAGCTTTTATGTCCATCCACAGTGATGCTCTGATACACTGTGATATACTTCTGATGTTGTGTGAAATTTAAGTCGCAGTGTAGTGTATAAAGCATTCAGTAGCAATCACAGGGTTGGTGTAAAAGAGACGAGGGACACTACACAGTAAAAACACAACCAAAACGCCCAAACAAAGAATCCAAAAAATAAAGGCAGAAGAGAGGAAAACAAAATAAAATACAAATAAATGCCCTGTGAAGAAGAGCAGAGGCTGTGGTTTTATTGCAATGCGAATAACTGCTGGCAAGTATTGGATCTGTTAATGAAAATATTTCATTGTCTAGTCAGTAATAAAAAACACCTCCTTCTGCAATTCAGCTTGCAAGCCTCTCAATACCAATAGTAAATATTTAATAGTAAAAGAGTGTTAGTTCTCTAAGTGGTACGTGTTTCTCTTCCCCTTCTTCTACTTATGGGAGTAGGTGAGCTGTATTGATCTCACACCAGCTTGAAAGACGAGCACTCTTTTGGATTAAAAATCAATTTAGGATTTTTCTGTAGGTGAAAGTACATCGAGGGAGATTGGAAGAAAGGAATGCCGAGCGGAAATGGAAATCATGAGAGAAAGCCGTGTACATTCTTACCTAAGTCAGTCCTTACTTTATTTGATGGAAAATCATTATAAAATCTGTGGTCTGAGTTGTAAATCTTTCCTGTAAATTTCTCTTAATTTTCTGGATGATTTGACATTTGATAACTTCAATCTGAAAAAATGTATTCTTTCCTTCTCCTTAGTCAAATCAACAGAAAAACGCCTACAGTGAATGTTTTGAAGTGTTGTTTTTTGTGGCTTTATATTTATTAAATAATTAGTCTTTGTTTTGGCCATTTGCACCTGTGCTTTCAGGGAAATATTCTTCTAAATATCCTCTTAGATGTCACTGCCGCAGCCAGATGAATCTGGATGCTTTAATGGATCCATGTATAGGACAAATATAGGGAACAGTTGTTACTCAGTGAGCAATACATTTTTTTACTTACATGATTTCTAAAGTCATCTCAAAGCCTTTCTGCTGAGGGGAAAAAGACAATAATTTTTAGAAATTTTTGCAGAAATTCTGGCAAATAAATTAACCTTTCAGACTGAAATGAGGATGTGAACCATAAAGTGGCTCAGAGGAAGCATATACACTGCCTTGGATGAATTCTGAATGGGATGTCTGAAATTGCAGTAATGGCAAGCAACACCTTCACTCTTGTACCATTAAAACATGTAAATGCCAGAATATTCCCCCCGAGCTAATGGGCCGGTTGTGATTTATGGAACTGCCGTTGTGCTCAGTGCGTTAAAACTGCTCAGCGCAGTTGAGCACACTTGGGCCCAGCAGCGTGTTTTGGTTTTCCACCCCGGCCCCCAGCTGTGCCGGAGGAAAGGCAGCACCTGAATCACTGCTGGGCTGGGGGGGCTGCGGGATCCTTCCCAGCCCTTTTTGGTGCCGCTGAGTTGTCTACAGCAGTGCCTCAGGCAGATTTCATCACCTGGTTTGATCTTCTCTTGGAATTTTTAAGCATCTAAATATCACTCCATGGATTGTGCTTTTTAATATTCTGAATACTTGTTTTCTGCCTCCTGTGACCTTTTGCAGTGCATCTTCTCCAGCTTCACTGTGATGGCCCTGCTTCCAGCAGCAGTTGTGAAAGGTTTCAGTGTTGGCCACTGCAGTAGCCCATGATCAAATGCCTGTCTGGGTAATAGTGAGGGATTTGCAAACCTCTGGTAGCCGCTTTGTGCACTTCCAGAGAAGGCAGTTTTACAGACCACTTTTCCCTTTACATGAGGCTTGAAGACTGAAAGCTTATAAAGGATGGTAGGTTAGATTTGGACTGTCCTGTAAATGCTGTGTAGTGGTCTCTGTGAATCTTGTTGCTTGCACAGCATTAAGTCTGTTCAGAAATCAAATGCAAACACGTTTGGATGAAGAGAATTCTTTTACCTCAGTTTGTGATTTCGTTGATAATAGAGTTGTCATGATGAAGACTTACTTCTGTTCAGTTGTCCTCATGAAGGATTGCCATTATTAAATGTGAAAGCACGTTTCGTGGACAAAAATAAAAGGTTTGGATATGAGAGAGAGAAAAATGATTTACAAGTACATTTCCTCTTCCCTTCCTTTTTTACTTCCAGTAGGTCCCTTGCCTTATTAGAGAGATCAGTGATTCACCGAGCATATGGCAACGAATCTGTTGAGATGGTTAAAGCAGTGGCAATTTCAAAGGTGGTTTATAAGGAAAAAGGTGTTGCTTTCCCCCTTTTATGGCTACGTACATCAAACTGTATCTGAATGAGAAAGCTTCATTTCATCCTGAACGTTTTGAACCTGTCTTCTCACAGTGCAGGAGCAATGCATTTAACAAGAGTCCACTCTGGCAACCAACACATGCTGTGCTTGGAGCTCAGTAACGTGCTCATAGTGCAGACAGTTGTTGCAGTGAAAACGTGTAATCGCTCACCCACAACAGGCATAGGTCAGGAGCTGGTCTGAGCTGTTCTTGCACCTGCTTTTCCCTCAATCCCAGGCTTTTTTCCTTCCGATTTCTGAGCAGGTTGCTCGGTTTGGTGGTGGGAAAGGCGAGCGGCCTTTCCTCTCCAGTTAAAGAGAAACAAGAATCTGTTTATGATTTCCTTTGAAGTCAGCCCATCCAAATTGTTTAGTAACTTGGATAAACATGGGTGAGCACTGACTGAGGTACAGATGCTTGATGATCACATCTTCAGAGCAGTGGCTACGCACTGCTCAGTAGCTTCATTACACTCTCTCAGCTGGAGCAAAGGTGTCTTCAGCTGCCAAGCTACCATTTAGCTGCCATTTCATAGCAGTGTATCAGCCTCAGCATCTCCTGTGCAGCCTACACTTGAGGTCTTCAGCTGGCAAATGATGTTCATATCAAATGTAGTGTAGGTTTGTTTCTGGAATATGGTTTTTAGAATAGTAACAGAAAACACTGTATAAAGTTATAAAGGGTTAAAGTATTATTAGCAATATGTGGTCCCTCAGAATTGATGTGCTTTGAGGTGTGGGGTTATTTTTTTCTTTTATAGATACTTTTTGTAGTCTTTTAATGGTAAGCCATAAATGCTAAGCTGCAAGACATGGCTTGTACTCTGATAATCACACTAATGAGCCTTTAGAGTTGCAGAATCTTATGTTAACATCATATGTTTGTGTGTGGATGAAACAGTCTTGTAGTTAAAGTTACCAAGTTGTAATTATTTATTATGTATTATTATGTAATTATTTCCAAGTAGAAATAGAGAAAAGCATCTGTGATACTGAGTAATGAAGCCAGAGTCAGAGCTCCTGATGTGATGCCTCCCACAGTCCCATACCCTTGATTTCAGAACTAATCCCCGGTATCTTGTCAGGAGAAGGAAGGAAGAGCAAAAGCCAACCAGGTGCTCACATGAGTTGGGGCAGTATCTTCTTCAGTCCTAAGTCCATCCTGCTGCTGATGCTGGCTGCGTGAAATAGATTAACTTCATGAGAGCGAGACACAAGTCTCTGCATTAGAGTAGTAAAGGATAGTTATTGCTCAAAGCCTTTCGGTGATCTTAACTCTAATCTTACAGAAGTAGTTTTTATAAGATTCTTGTTGCTAGAATCAAATTATTACTTAGGAATAAAGCTTTCATTTGGAATAAAAAAAAAAATGGAGCCTTAAAGCTCTGATGGATCTAAGAAGCTCGAAAACCTGAATGCTTGTATGTGCTAAGGCTGCAAGTAATTTGGTAAATAAAATCAATAACAAGGCTTTTTCTGAGAGGTCTAATTTTTCAGTCCTGGGTTTGGTACTGTTGAACTCTTAGTTGACTACAGTTATCTTCAATAAAGCTGTGTCCAGGTTTGTGGGTCTTTGGAGCTTCCTAGACCAAGATTTCACATCAGTTGCAATGTAGATTGGGAAAGTATCTTGAAGAAATGCTTGGTAAACATGAATGTGCAATTACCAGAACTTTTAAATGTAATTTTAATGCATTACTGGAATTTATTTTGCACTTCGTTTCTTCTCTGCATCATTCATAAAGCTTTATCTAAAATATTGATTACTTGGCTTGCTGTACTAATTTTGGTTTTATTTTTCATGTGTGGGATAAAGAGTAAAAGTGACTTAATCCTCAAAGGCTTCAAAGAATGTTAGATCTGGCACTGAGAAAGAAAATAACTGGTTTGCAGTGGGAATGGTATGGAAACCAAATGCTTCTAATGCTTCCTAAAAGAAGAAAAATGAGCAGCTGATGCTGACGACTGGGAATTTTTAGACTTTTATCACAAATAACTAAATAAAAGCTCTTGTGTAGTTTGTCAGCCATTTTTGCAGTACATGTGTGCTATTGCGGGAATCACACATCACCAGATTAGTTCACTTTTACACAAAGAAAACACAGTTTGGCAGAGAATAAAAGTACAGCTGAAATTTGGCAATATGTAGCCTCCCGATCTTGAGTGTGTAAGTGGGTGTAGTGACACTGATGTGTCTGTTTTTAAATCTAGGATGCTGCTTTACGTTCTGCATTGGCAGCTGCTGCTCTTCGTATATGCTAGTGCCTCAAAGTAAAAAGCGCATACCTGCACCAGTGCAGAGCACCTCCAAACACCAGAACACACGGGTTCTGTCGGAGAAAACGTGGATTTTTCAAGTTCCTCTATGTAGTCCCTCTCCATAGAGGGACTTTAAAGTTGGGATTGGGGGAATTTGTTATGCTTTCAGTTACCTTACTATAAAATGTAGATGTTCCTTAGCAAAGCTCCTTCAGACACCATCAAAAGTCATGTGAATTAAGTTTTATATAAAATTGGACTGGTTTGCTCCCAAGTTTCTATAGAGTTATGATAGGATTTGGTTTGGCTTAAACATATGTTTGACATTTGCAGTAAATCTAATTGATGGTTACTGTTTTTATAGTAGATATTGCAGCATATTTTAGACCAAAACTTTATGTATTCTGTATACATCCTTTCTAATCTCACTTTTGTACTCTTACAGTATTAATATGGATTATGATTAGGGAGCTTCCTGAAACTGGAACGTTTAAAGATTGTATAGAAGGAGATGGATCCCTGCTGTTCTTGCATCATTGCTCAGGTTTCTAGACCATTGACTGTGTACCGTATTAAATCTTTTTCTCCTATAGTTGTACATGAAGTTTGTATTCCTTCTAGAAAAGCAATGAAAATATAGGGGTTTTTTAATGTATAATAACAAGTGATTAATATTATCCCAGTTAAGTATTACTATGCTGGAGCCATAATACCAAAATTGTCTAAAAATACAATATTAGAAATATAATACCGCTGAGAAAAACACAGGTGTTGAGCTTGAGACACTCTGAAATGTTGGGTTAGGCCATAATAAGAGCTAAGATGTAATGAGCAGGAGCTTTCAAGGTCGTCACTCCTTTGTCACTGTAACTTGTGATATGCAGGAAGCCTTGAGAGAGACATCAGGCAGGACCTTGGATGGCTTGTTCCCAGCAAGTGAAGGCCTGTTTGGAAGCAGGGTAAGAGATGTATGCTTTCTGAAATGCAGATATGGCGGAGCAATCAAAAGAAATCTGTGTAGTATCTGGTTGGGTTTATTTTTTCATTGAGAAGATTCAGTGCTTGTATACATGGTTGAACTAGACTGTACCTTACAAAGATGTAACTATGAAATACTTTGTTTGCTTAAAACAGGTAAAATTGCAGGTTTTGTGTATTTTGGTAGTAGCAAATATGACAGGGACTGTCAGCACCATCTATTTCCAGTCCCTGTTCCCTGATCCTCCTCTGTAAGGCTTTCGAAGACTGCGATTAAAGAATGTATTAAGAATGTATTTGTTCTCTGCAAAATGCATATATCATTAATTGCTGTTATTTATTCCTGTCCTCTCCCTCTGTTATGCATTCAGACTGACATCTCCTTTGCCATAGTCCAGTATATTACTCATAGTCTAGTATTACCCTCTGTTCTTTAACTGAAACCTGTGGCAGAGATGCTGGGAACAGGTTGTGAACTGATAGTGTGTCAGTTGTGGTTGGAGGCCAAATGTCTTCACTGTTAGGAGAGCCTTACTAATTCTTTGATGTGGGGTGATGAAAAATCCTCATAGAAGTTTTGCTTACTCTAAGGTCTTTATCTGGGACTTGAGCATTTGAATGAAGAGGGGAAGTTCAGATTTTCCATTAGAAGAATAGGCCATGAATATGGAAGGCCACTTCTACAGCTGGTCAAAACACAGTAATTCTGTCACAGGCTTTCATTCTGCTTTCACATTAGTATCTTGTTGGCTGGGGTCCTTTCCTTTTTTCCAGAGCAACATAAATTAAATCAGTGGTACTTTTTTCCAGGCTATGCTTTTCTTTTAATGCTTTGATTTGTTTCCTTATCATATTTTTCTTTTGTTTTTGAATTTATCATACTTATAACATTAATTCAGGCAATAGCTCTAAAAATGGAGAAAATTTAATATGAAGCCTGTTAAACCTGTTGCCTCATTATAGGTCTAACCTGTTCATGTTCTGTGTCAGTGATTTGCAGTAGTAACAGCGAGATGAGTCTGGGCTGGTATGGAACTAAGGGAAATGTAGGTGTTAAAGTGAGGGTCAGCCCAGACTTTGAAGGACAGCTGAAAGGTCATTCATTTGTTACCTGGAACAAGATCACAAAATCTAGATGCTGCTACCAAAAATAGCAAGATTACAGAGTTGTTCAGTTTGGAAGGGACTGTGGGGATGCTATTGGGTCCAACTCCATTTCTCCTTTCTACCTTGTACTTATGGCAGTCTCAATACCAAGACTGGGATCAAAGTAGAATAATAGCAGCTGTGCGACAGCAAAAATAAAGAAATGGAATTATGCAGTGCCAGGAGTCAGCCCTTACATTTGTAATCCAGTGGTTTTATTAAAGCAAGGGGTAGTTACAGGCTGATTCAGATTTTTGCCTGAGAAGTCTCTCCCAGAGAGCAGGAAGCGATAACTCTAATGGAAGCAGCCTTCCGGAGAGAGGGCGGGCTCCTTGGTCTGTGCAGTAGGTCTGAGGCTGGCAAGATACTGGGTATTTACTGGTTGCAAACTTGATCCTAGTTTGTTCCTGGAATATTATCTTTTCATATTTACTCTTGTTATATCTGGCAAGAGGCCTTAAGAAGTCCCCAGTTGGTGTGGCTCCGCTCCAGTATCTTTATCGTTCTTTTGATTGCTTTGACAGAGCATTCACAGGCCTGAAGCCAGACCAAGCTATTTTCTCAGCAACAAAACATGAGATTTGGAAAAATGTCACAGTTAGCTTTCCAGTTGCTTGCTTTTCTTCTAGTCACTGTATGTTAATGTGCAAATTAGTGTGCACTGTGCACAGGGGTGGTGTAGGTCCCCACTGAATGTAAATCAAACAACTGCTCTTTCTCAAGATGTCCTAAGTCTTTGTAAATGGAACAAAAATTACACCTTTGCTTTGGAATGATGAAATGGTTTCAAGATGATCTGTAGAAAATGACGGATTATGGTTTGTGTATTTAATAATTTCTGTAGAAAAAAATACATCTGTGTTATCATTATTTTTCCATCTCCTTTGCCTAAAAGGCGAGTAGGGTTTCTGGCACTTCCTTTCATGCATCTCATACAATTTAGGAAATGAAATTGCAAAAGAAAGGAGGAATGAAAACGAAATGACACACATGGTTCTCATGCACTTTGTGGCCCAGTTGTTTTGGAAGTTCTGTGTTTTCCTGTGTGCTTCCCAGTGCTGAGTGTTCTGTAATCCTGGTTTGTATAATGAGTTGCTGGTTGATTTGCACCTGAATCACTGCCTGCAGGGATGTTTACAGAGCAGTGGTGTCACCTCCACTTCATGAGACAAAACTTGTTGCAGGGAAGAGAAAAGGCACCAACTTAATTTATATATGAGAAGAAATGCTTCCAAAGTTCACAAAACTCATTCATGGTAGGAAAATATTTCTGTGTTGTCATTTTACTTTTCCACTGATTTTGGGCAGTGAACCTCAAGTATCAGGAGTGTCGATTTGGCAATCCTGAGTTACAAAACCTGCTGGAAGATGTTGTTCAAATAATATTATCAGTCAAAATCATCCAGCTGGATTGGATTGACTGAGCTCAACTTCTCTATGTAAAAAGAAAGTTCTTTCTTTAAGCCTGGTGAAACGTGTGAGGGAGCTTTTACCTTTTTTTCTCTTTTTTGAGGACTTTTTTGTTTCTGAAGTCAAACGTAAGGATCAACAAACACTTTTCGGTTAATGCTCATCTAAAGTGCCAGGTTTTTAAATATCTCAAGTAGAGTCAAGCTGAATGTTCTCTACTTGAACTTAAAATCTTCTTTAGTTGGCTGAACCTGTTGTCACCATAATTTTTTTCTTCGTCCCAGGATCTTCCAACTTTATCTTTGTTCCTGGCCTCCCTGGATGGGATTTGCACACACAACTGAGGAGCACGCATGGCATTAAAAAGTACTGGAACTTGGCTACCAAATATACAAAGTTCATTGCCAGTTCCACCATCTTCTGTTCACTGCATTGGATGTATTCTCCTCTATGAAATATTGCCCTTCTCTCTGATTTGGTGAATCTGTCTTCTTTCACCATCACTTTGAGTAGACCTCCCTCCTCCCACTTGCCTTTAAATGTGGTTTGAAGACAGTACTGGGAATATCAGAGGGTTTGCAAATGCAAGCCCCTTTTGTACTTGAAGATCATAGCTGCCCTGCAGTTTCATGCAGTTAGTATAATTTATATGAGCTCAGACTTGTACCACTATGTCTAAACCTCTTGTCACAATGAAGATACAATGTGATAATACCTCGAATCCTGAGCAAGTGGGAATTGATTTCTAGGTCATGCTTTTATGTGAATCTCCTCTCAATATTTGGTTAGCTCTGCTGGCTTCTTTTTGAGAATGAAGGATGGGGAAGTGTGTGGTGTGTCTGTGTAACTATAGATGTAAAATTTGTGTTAAATGGCTTGGTTTGGGGTTAAGATTGACTTTCTCTATACATTTTTTGCTGTTATTTCATTGTAATGCAACAAGGTCACAGGAACACTGAAGTGATAGTTCTGCCCGGCTTTGGTGGAGTAGGTAATGCAGGGCAGTCTTTGTTAATGCTTTTTTGCTAACTAAGCCTCTGGTGTGAATCATGATTCAGAGCAGATAGAAAAGAGCTCAGATGCTTTAAGATATATTTTTTCATCTGTTTCAGAGGTTGCCACTCTAGTCTTAATAACTGGTCTGTAAGAAATGGATCACATCAAAGCAGAGTTTTGTCAAGCTCATCATTGTGTTTCTGCCTGTGGTCATGGTGTAGGTGCCAGAATATGCATGTATAGAATCATAGAATAGTTAGGGTTGGAAAGGACCTTAAGATCATCCAGTTCCAACCCCCCTGCCATGGGCAGGGA